>VDFB02285737.1:0-20828 GCA_007258455.2 Sequoia sempervirens | reverse complement strand
TCCATTAAATCTGGAAAATATTTTCCCACAAACCTTCTGCATTTCGATCTTGTTTTTGAATCACCGAAATTCCTTTATTTTGGAAATGATTGGACACTGGAGAAATAGAAATCTGGGAACGCCTAAATGCAAATAATATTCCTTATGATTGAGCTGGATCAATCAAAACAGTATCAATGTCTCAACTGGTAAAATATATCAACACGGGTTGCTTGAATATTATTCTTGTGTTCTGTCGGTCCTTATCTTCACTGTAGACTCCATTTCCATTGTAAGATCACCCTCCTCACAAGCCCGTCTATATAAAGACCTTGTTCGATTGATTTCCCAATAGATTGGTATCTGCAGTATTCAATCCCTACCTCCTCCGTTCTCTATCTAACCTCCCTTACATTATTATCTCCTCCCTATGAGTATGCATGGTCATGCTTATAATGCATAGGAAGTTTCCCTCGTATAATGGCAGAATCAACCCTTGATGTTGCAAGATCCATTTGCCATGGTTCCTTTTTCCATGCTTGTGATTTGTTATTCCTTAACACCTTTCCTTTTGCAAAACCCAAAACCTGCGAACTCCTCTGCACACATTCGTAACATCCAAGTTCTTCCACAATATCCGCCCACTACGCACCTACCCATCTTTTCCACTATGCTTTCTTTCAACGAGTGTAACCGCTTCCCAAATATTTTGCATGTAACATGCTCTTCATTGCATTAACTTATAATAGTTATTTCCATTAGTTCTTTTATTTAATGCCAATATAGCAATTTTATTTATAATTATTTTTTCTTCAAGAATTTTGCAGCTTAGTTAATTTCAATTTCACATCAATGATTGTAGCCACAATCTTCAAGGATGAAATTCCAAAATTTAAACTAAACAACCCAAATCCTAGAGGGGCACTACATGTGTGCTTGTTTCTTCTCCTCCTATTTGTCCTTTCCCTATTCATTTTTCTTCCTCTGGGGGTTCCTCTCATTGACAAGTGGAAACTAATTTGTCACATGCAAGTTATATCGAAGGGTGAATCTGTTGGGAGTCTATTGTCTATATTTTCAAACACTTGATCACTTAGCTACCTTGAAAATTTTGGTTTACCTTCATCCATTCCAAACTAGAGAATGTTAGCATGAATTAGGACTCGGTTCATTATAAAGTCTTTGGGTAGGCTTTGGAAGTCTAACATGATCTACATGTCTTAAGAAATCCATTAGTTAGTTTATATCGAGTGGGGTAGCTCTATTCCAAGTGAAAATATAAAGTTTTACATTCCTTTCACGATGTCCACCATGGTTCTCAACCCATTGCATAGGCTTCACTGCTTGAGGATTCAAGGAAAACAAGAAAATACACTTCAAAAGAATCAACATCTAAGAAAAAGAGAAAACAAAGGAAATTTGAAAATGAACTCAATCAACAAGCGTGATTCAAGTATCTCTATCGAGGCAATGGATGACCAGCTAAAAATAGAGCAATACTAAGAGAGAACCATACGTATCTCTACCGGGGATATAAATGTCTGACTGGCAACAAAGCTATGCCTAGGATATCACTGCACACCAGAAATGTAACTCTCAACTATGTAGCTTGGATAAAGTCTACTTCATTTTTATCACAACAATGCTTATGGAGGGGAATTAATCATTTTCACACACAAATGGATTTCAGTTTTTCCTTAGATCTCTATGGTGTCTTAGTTTTGATTATGTTACACTTCTTAGGTTGCCTTGAATGAGTGTAAACCAAATATTTTGGGTACTTGGAGGGTTGCATGTTCTAAAATACTTAAAACATTTTCCTAGCCAAGTCACCATTTGTTATGCCCTACATACACAACACAACTTTTGCTCGGCAAAATTGGGGACCCCCTTTACTTCCCTTTGTTTCACTATTTTGTTTCATCGTGTTGTCGCTTTGTTTTCTTCATCTCGCATCTTTCCCCTTTTCCTTGTCTTCGTGTCTTTTCCTTCTTGTTTCCCTTTCTTTTGGTTGGTTCCCTTTGTTGTTTTGGTTTTGGTCTTAGGGGTTGTTTTCCTTTTTCACTTTTTCGTTCTATTTTGTTCCCATCGGGATTAGGTTTTAGGTCGGAACTGAAACATTTATCCAAAAGGTTCATGTTCTAGTTTCATTCCTGATCCCAATTTCTGATTCCTCTTTTGTTGTCGGGATCAGGTTTCAGTTTGGAACTAGAAAATTTCTCCAAAAGTTTCATGTTTTATTTTCATTCCTAATCCCAATTTCCAATTCCTCTTTTGTTGTCAGGATCGAGTTTTGGGTTGGAATTGGAACATAGGTCTCAAAAGGTTCAAGTTCTTATTTCTTCTCGAATCCCTATTTCTGATTCCTCTTTTGTTGTCAAGATCGAGTTTCGGGTTGGAACTAGAATATTTCTCCAAAAGGTTCATGTTCTAGTTTCATTCATGATCTCGATCCCCATCCTTCATCGTCCTTTCATCGAGTTGTCCTATTTTGTTTTTGGTTGTCATTGTTCGTCTTTGGTTTTTGTGTTGGTTTCTAGGTCATCACATCATTTGCTTTTCACTTGCGTATTATGTCATTTGGTCTTGGTGTAATCTCTGTCCTTTTCTATTTTCCCCTTAGTGTCATAAAATCCAAGAGAATCATTTAAAAAAAAAACACATAAAAAATTTAAAATATTAGAAAATATAAATAATAAATAGATAATTTTAAATTTAAAATATAGCCAATTTTTTAAAAAGATTTAAAAGGATTTAAAGTTTAATAAAAAATCTTTATAATTTAAAAGATTTAAGAAAATTCATATAAAATTATAAAACTCAAAAAATAAAAATTTCAAAAATTTCAAAAAAGTAAAAAATATAAAGAAAGGGGTCCCATTGGGATTTTGGATCCCAACTGCACTTTGGAACCTTTGTTAAAGTGCAAGGTTCACGGGAAAATATGAAATCCAAACCTGCCACTTGCAAAAGAAATCATGCATGTTTTAATGTCCGTTGAGATTCTCAACACCCGACGGACCATTGGGGAAAGTTCCATAAACAAACGAGGTCCCGAAATTTTAACATCCTCGTGCTTAAGACATTCCTGACCGCCCCTCCACTTGAGGATAATATGGTAGAAGAATTTGTTTAGGCAAACTACCTTGAATGATGAGGCACCATAGTTGCGAGATATGCACAAGACCGTTACAAATGGATTTTCACAGGGATTTCGTGAACAACTTTAACATTCTCAAAACAGATGCATTCATAGAGGAAAAATTGAATTCCATAACCCCCTCCATCATCATGACTTTGCGCCAAAATTTGAAAGCTTTTGAATGAGGGTTTTGGGATATCCATCGGGTCATAACTGAGAACATATTGGAAATGCACGTGAAATGTGGACACTCGAGGATAATATGGGAAATGTTCGATGAGGTTCCTCAAAGAGATATTGTCTCACAATGGTTTTGATTGCAAGAAATGTTTAAAATGAATTTATGAAAAATCTAAAATACTTTCAGGGAACCTTCAAGCAATCTTGGACATGCCATGATTGCGTGATCTGTGGTAGACATGAATGCAAAATGTGGAAATATGGACAACACAGGCGCGACTACCATTTTTTAGTAGAATGTCTCAAAAGATCCCATCTTACAAAATGCAAACGAAAGCGTCATCTTATGAAATGCAACACCAGTGATGGAAAGAAATGTAATGTTTATTTAGTAAAAGGTTTAAAAAATCTCAAAGTAGATGCATATAATGGGAGGCGCAAAGACCTGTTTGACAAAATTTCTTTAAGAGACACCATCTCATTGAATGAAATGCAAGGAAACATAGTCTAAGCACAAGAACTATTTGATAGACCGCTTCAAGGAGGTTTCATTCCATGGAATGAAGTGGCTATAGGATTGGCATAGAATCAATGCACTGAAAACACTTTAAGAACTTCAAAGCAAATGCCGCTAGCGAATATAAGGTCGAACTTCACAATCTGTATCAACATCCTACAATTTGCATGTGATTTGAGGAAATGTTCAGCTAGGTGCATAAGTTCTACTTGATAGAATGCATCAGAGAAATGATGGCTGATTCATTAATGGTAGGCTTGGAGAGATGTAATCCAATTCTAAGCCATAATTGCTATATGCATAAAATTGAATTTTTTGAATTCAAAAGGACATTAAGAAATTTTCAAGCTAATGCAATTGGCAAGTGTGAATCTGAATTGGTAGGCATGTTTGCAAAACATGGAAGCATGGGTAGAGGTTGCGTGGGCTCTAACAAGGCTGAACACCTTACCAACATCCTTATTTTCTGCAAAATGGAAGCTTTGGAGCAGGGTATGGACATCGATCAAAGCATGATGATGGGGGACCTTACCAGATGCTAGTAGTTAGATTGGCCTTGGTGAAAACACTTGCAAAATGGAATGCAATGTCCATAGAGCCTGCATAAGATGTTTTGTTGAAAAGGCTTTAGAATGTTTCACATATGCGCAAATATGAAGGCACAAAAGGTGGGGGATTTTCGGATGTCGGGTTCAAAAAGGAACCATAAATATAGCAATTTAATGTTCGATTGCAAGGTGCCAACCTGGCCTTCAACCCTACCTCTAAGAGTAGGATCTTCTGAATGAGCTATAGAAGCATTTGCAATGCATTTTAAACTGATTGATGAAACGGATCAAAGAAATATATCTCAAGCGTAGCTTCAAGGAGGGAAACGAAATAACAACAGAATAGTAGAGAAAAGGGTAGCACAATAAGAAAGGGCAAATGATTTATAAGTAAAGCAACAACAACAAAAATTCCAAAAGCTCTAGTTTCACGCTCTAAACAAAAGAGTTCAAAATATGGCCGTATAATCAAGTTTTGCAACTTTTGGGAATGATAACACAAAACATGGACTACAACACATGATCAAGATAACAATGCATTGCTTGGATATTTGTGCATTACACTAGCATCTGAGGCAAAAAGTTGTTTAATCCATTTTCTAGTCTTTAATCAAAGGTTATTCTCAAGATGGAATGCAACAACAAATGGAAATGGATATTAACTACAATGTCAAAATTAAGCCCTTTCCTTGTTGGTTACTAATGCAAACTCTCTTGAGGCTGCACATATCTAGATCCTTGTGGCTCAAAATTACTAGTTACATAAGACTTTGTACTAAGATCCAAGCATTTAAATCATATTCGTAGTCATGAGACAAGATTCTGTAGATCTATTCCTTTGATTGCTAAGCCAACTAGGAGTTGAGCAATAAATAATTTATGTTCCAAAATTTTGAATTTTAAGGCTTAATGGCATGTGGGCCATTTGTGGTGGAACATCTTGTTAACAAGTGCTAACTATTATTGAGGTGTAGAGCCGATGTCATTAACATTTGCTTTGAGATATATGATTTCCTTCACAGAGGCAATTCATGTGATGTATGGATTTCATGATAACAAAATATGCACAAAAGAAATATTGGTTAATTCATATATTTTAATCTCTTGATCTTCACGAATTAGTTAATTTTATGCATTCATTTGGCATTGGTTATAAAAAATATTATTTTGGTGAATTAATGTGATATTTGCAAGTACTTTTATGTATTGCAAGAGATAATGGATCACAATGGAGAGGATATTACAAATCAATGTGAGAGGATATTTTCTAAAATGATCATCAAACTAGAAATGAACTGAATGATTTGTGGAGTAATTTTTGGAAAATATGCTACTTTATGCTATGCAAAAGGATGAACTCCGAGAAAAACTAGAAATTACAAGTTATCAACTGAAGCTCACTAAGGGCAGTTGGATTCAAACAAAAATTGGAAATGGAAGCTTCCTTTGAAGTGATTGCATGCATGCAAAAAATTTCTTTTGCATGTATTATTTTTGGAGGGAATAATGTGTTTTTGTGAGATATATATTATAAAATCAAGCTTATTTGAATGGGTTAGATGTTAGAAGTTAGATAGTTGCAAGTTAGATTTTAGGAAAATAAGTTAGAAAATTAGAAGCTAGTTTAGCAATAGAGTAGATGGTATATTTTTCTATATTCTTAGTTAATCGAGTGGATTTCAAGGCATTGGTTTCTATACATTGGTGAATTTTTCCAGATTTGTAAAGTTTTCTTATCTATTTCACTACAACGAAAGTAGCCAGACTTAAACTTGTTTCAAGTTTTACTTTGGAATGGTATTCTTTATGTTAATCATTTGATTTGAAGTTCTTTGATGAATGAATAAAATTGTCTTTTTCTTTAGTTCAAATGGTAATGAATAATCTGCTATATGCTTTTGATTTTCACACTATGAATGAATGTAGCTATGTATTGGTTATACGTTAATTTATTATGTTATTTAATTTAGGAGTTCCTTGAAGAATAACAAGTCTAGTTAATTAGATGAATCAACATTTCTTTCTCTCTCGCGTCCCTGACCTATCTTTTTCTTTTCTTTATTATTTTATTAGAGTAGGTTTAGATAGGAGTTTGATCTCACAACAACAAAAAAACTCAATAAATAGAAGGCCCCTTGAATATTACATCCATATTGACCACTCAACAAAATAGTAAAGTTGTGATCCAACACCTAGGACCTTGGGAAGTGTTTGATTTAACGATCATTCACTTCTTTTAGGATAGGTAAGGTAATTACATCTTTCCTGTATGTTGTGTCAATTTGGCCATCAACACACTAATGTCCTTCTCAACATAATAACTCTTCTTGAAAAATTTACCCTTATGATCCTTTTGTTTGTCATTGGTAACTTTGATTGGACATTTGGATGCATAATGAACTATCTTTCCACAATTGAAATATTTGAAAGGTAGCTTACCTCTGTATTTTCTAGTACCCTTTTTCAATATTCTCACAAAGTTTGCTTCCACCTTATCAAGATCATCTAGATCTAATCCATCATCCTTTTCCACTTTGCAAAATTTAAAAGCAATTTTTTTGTTTGTAGTATCTTGACCAAACTCTCTCATTTTGAAAGAAGCTAAAGCACCAAACATATGATCTCTAGAATAATTATCCAAATTCCAATCTTCCTCAATATCAAAAAATTTATGACTATAAGATTTAGTAAAAGTTCTTAATACCTTTTTCACAACTTTTCTTTCATCCAACTTTCCACCAAGACCATTGATGATATTGACAACTAGGTGAAATCACGAAATTGTGACTCACTATTGGTAAGACGAAATTTTTGAGTCTGAATGTAAGTTTTAAAAAAACACCTTCAATCAAAGGTATGCCATTTTTTACCTTTGATAGAAGGTCTACCTTTGATCAAATATCAAGGAATAGATCAACATGTGTTTACTCAATGACCTTCTATCGAAGGTGCCAAAAATGATAACTTTTGCATCTGCATTAGAATTTCCTTACAAATTTTAGATGCATTATGATTTCGATATATACACAACAAGTTATGTTGGACGAAACACACGTGTGTCCAAATTATAATTAGAGCGACTTCATAAATTAATTAAAAAAATATGTAACCAAAAATTATGAAAAAATCCTTTCCCTAGATATTGATGTTGAGAATCTATATTTCAAAAGTTATAATTTTATCCTTTATAAAAAATGTTATGTTGGATGACACAAACATTACTTTATGAAAATGTTTTTTTCTATTTAAAACTATTTATTAAAGGAGATGTTGAAATATTCATGATTTATTTAAAAAAAAAAAAAAATATATATATATTTAAAATTTACACACGAATTTCCACAAATCACTAATTTACATCATCTTCAAATTCTTAACGGTTTAGCTACTATAGGTCCCAGAAGATGAAGATTTTGTTCAAAATATTGATGTAAATGTCCATCTTGGGAAAACATTGAGACACAATATTGTGATTTCACCCAACTTCATAAACTCTGACCATGTTGGCAGTAATATATTCATCTTCAAACATCCTTAGGGTTTCAAATTTAGCTTTGTAGATCTCCATCTTTTCTTGTTTGACCTTGCCATCTCCTTCATAGAATCCTTCAACTTTGTCTAGATATCTTTAGCAAACTTGTAGCTCATAATCTTCACAAGTTCTAAATAAATAAGACCACTTAGGATTGCATTCCTTATTATGTCATTGTTCTCATATTCCTTGATCTCATCATCAGTTAATGGTTCATTTGTAGGCATAGTATAACATCTTTCAATAGATTTCCAAACTCCAAATGCAAGAGAAACGAAAAAGGACTCCATCCTTTCTTTCCAATAGGTAAAATTTGTTCCATCGAACAAAGGAGCTTTGACACCTTTCCTATGGACCATCCAGATCTACCTCAAGTGGTTAAGATTCTTCTTAGGAACCATAAATTTGATACCAATTGTTAGATGCATAGGACAACTAAGAAGATGTGATGAATCAGTTGTATTTTTTTAAAACATCAAAAACCATCATTAACATTCAAATCTGCATTATCCCTTAAACCCTTATCCACCATTTAACCCGTAACATGCATTAATAGAATGTAAACATGTAAAGAAGTAATGCAAACACATAAAACACATAAGAACACTAGATTTATGTGGAAAAACCAAGAAGGGAAAATCCATGGTGATGATTAGCTCACTAATATATGAATTGCAACATCGAATACAATAAAGCTCACTACCAAGGGCTCACTACTCAAAAAGATAAAGAAATTCTCACTACTAAAGGACTCATTGTCTAGAAGAAAGAAGTATAGAAGAATGGATGGCTCAGTACCAATTTGAACAGATAACAATGCATCTCTCATATTTCAAAGGTATAGTTCCACTAAAGCACAAATAATTCATCAAACAGATTGAAATGCAGACACCTTCTGCTCATTGAATTAGGAAGTCATAGGCATTAAGGCTTGCACTTAGATCATAAAACTTGATCACTTTCACATATTTTTCATTATACACTCTTCTCTTAGTCCACATAACAATTCTCCTCTTATTTATACCCTTCAAGACCTAAATAAATCTTAATTAGGTTAGCCTTAATGGAACACATAACCTCAACCATGCAACATCAAATAGGTTGGCACCAAACAATTCCACAATATAAATAAATTAAGCCAAACCATGTGACTACTTAATTGGGACCGAAATCTATACAAAAATTATTCTAAACACTTCCTCAGACAAAAATTATCCTTTTCAATTAGCGCTAGCATTCCAGGTCGTCCAAATCTACACTAACACTAACAAGTGACTCCAAACACAACTCTCAAGGTCTAGAAATATCTCATGGACCACACAACAACACTCCACAATATCCATACAACATCTCAAAATATTCTAGCATCATCAGAATATTTTGCACTGCTACTCCAACTACCTGAAACTCAAGAAAACCTTCATTCTATGCAACCAGACATACTAGCATATACATACAACACACCAAACAAATTTTTGGAACAAATAAACAAATGAAACTTCAAGGGAAGGTATATGGAGTCAATATAATAACATTCCCATATCTGCAACACTAGAAACTTCACTAGGGAGAAATGCAAAGCAATATCGTTTCTCTTAGATACCTTGTTTCACGATATAGACATATTTCCAAACACATCTTCTACTATAGTATGATCCGAAACCTAAAACTATAGATATGAAACATTTGAACACATCTAATCAAATGAGCATATTTTCAAGCATGAATAAATGTGGAGCCAAACACTAAATACCACGCTATCACACTGAACTCTCTTTTATTCAAATTTTCTCAAAAGCACTTGGAAACCAAGTGAGCTAATTTCATTAGCAACATTACTAACATCTCTGCAACACATCTAAATTATTTGCAACATGAAACACTTTCCAACTACAATAATCTCCTCAAACACAAGTCAAACCAACAACCTTTGCAATTATACTGAAGCAAGACATCAATGACAACACGAACAACATTGTGTTGACATTAATACCAATAAATACAAACTTCCAACAACTCCAAAGCTAGGGATTGAAATCATCAACATCAATAGATTTTCAACACTCGCTTCATATAAATCTATGATTAGTATTAAGGGGAGGAAGGTCAAGGTTAATAGGGTGGTGAATTTTAAAATTTCCTCTTTTTTCTTGGTGAGAAGGTAAAAAAAAATCCAACTAGTTCTAACTCTAAGAGCTCCCCCTCCTATGAAAGTATCCCAAAATTTTATTGAAAAGATGAGACTATGAATTATGAATAATTTAAGGGTCCCAACCCGGGTAAAAAAAGAGAGGAGCTAAAAATACCAACACCAAAAAATAGGAGGGAGGACATTTATCAAAGAAATGAAAAAATGTCATTTTATTTCAAACTATGAGTTTTTTGGATTCTTGATGCATTCATGACTAATGAGTCTTATAAAACTACCTAGCCATGCAACCAATACAACACACATTTCACAAAATAACATAGTGCATGTAAAAATTTATTCATGTGTAGCATTCATGAATTCAACATATAATGAGGGACATTATAGTCTCCTTTTGGATTCATTTCTTCTTCTCATGAAAAAATTCATTAGTATTTTTTCAATATAGCATCTCCATCTTCATAGACAACCTTCATTTTCAAGAGCCACTCTCTCTTCCTAATAATTTAGTTGTAGTCTTCACTTATTTCACTTGGACTTCATTTCCACAAAATCAATGAAAGGGTATTGCCTACTTATGGGAAATTGTATTCTCCAACTCTTCCTCTAATATTACCAAAAAGTATTTCCCCCTCCTAAAATATATTTTTTGTGTGTATTGATTCCAATTTATTCCTTGGGTTATTAGGAAGTTGTACCAATTTGGATCTTGGTGGTTATTACAATTGAAACATCACAACAATGAAAAGTTCCATAGCAAGGGAAAATTTTGTAAACTAGTAGCAAGTAGAATTCCACATGTTTAGTTGACCAAGGGAAGTCCACATCTTCAAATAACTAAGGAAAGTTTGAATGTTTAGTTGACCAAGGGTTTACATGCTCAGATGACCAAGGAAAGTCCACACACATAGATGAATAGGGAAAATCCACAATTTGCACTAGGTGGCATCATCATAACATGATTATTACATCAGTTTTGGCAAGTAACCCTTTTCCCTACTAATGTTATGTCTACATCATGTTGATGTCATCATGAAAACTATTTATTTGAGTTGGTTGAATTTTTTTTAAAAGGTTTAGATCACTTGATTTTACTCACGTAACCTAATGACCATGTGAAATCTACAAGCTTTAGATGGTTAGGAAATTATTGAAAGTGTTATATAGACAAGAGATCACAAGTTAGATGACTCCAAAGTTTCTTCAAATGCAAAAAACCCATCAGTACTAGTTTGTGTGGGAAAAAATAACAAAACCAATTAAATACATTAGAACCTATTATAAATGGCCAGCTTAGAAACACACCTTAACAAAGGCCGATATAAAATATATGCATAAGGGAAAGTTTAGAAACAACCTAGAAGTTTACAAACTAGTAATAGACCAAAAACCCACATGAGCATAAATACTTAGTTCTTACATAATTCTCGCCAAAACTAAACTAGATAGATACCCATTAAGACCTTCTACAAGGTAATTCCCTTAGCTTTCCAAAATTGGATCTATTTTTTTTCAAGATTGCCTATGGACCTAAATGCTCCTACGTCAAATGCACTGGGTAAGAAGTTTGTGAGAATAGCTCACAAAATGGAGTTGATTAGTAGGAATACCCTTTCAAATTTTTTGGTGGAGGATGGGTTATGGTGGGTTAATACCCATGAAAGAGAAATATGAGAGTGCAACTTGGTGGAGGTGGTTGATTTATGGTGGATCAAATCTTATAAGAGGAGAGAAAGAAAGAAGGATTGAGTGGAGGTGGATGGTTTGTAGTGGGTTGAATCCCACATTAGGAAGGAGAATATGGAAAGTATTTTGGAGGAGGTTGAAATATGGTGGAAAAGGATCCAAAAATGATGAAAAGAGCGAAGAAAAATTTGTCAAGGGAAAGAAGGATTTATCCTCGTCAAATTCTAAAAGAAAAGAAAGAAGAAAAAATATTATAGTAGGGTACCTATTCACACCATAGGAGTATGTTCCAAGTTTTTTATTGACAAATTGGATTTTTTTTTTTAGTTTAAGTTATAAAACTTACCTAGAAGCACCTTATGTTGCATATTTGTGACATGAGAAGAAATTATATCCTCTGACGCAAGCAAGACTGGAGGGCCTTATTAGGTTGTCAAAATCTTGCAGCTAACACAAACCACACACACAGGTCAACAACTCTCTTTTATCCATTTGGAACAGATTTCAGGATTACATGATTCAAAAATTAAATCTATAGGGAAATCCCCTGTTTCACTTCACACACACTCTACTCTTTGAAGCTCTCTCCTGTTAACCACCAAGATGGTTCTTCAAATTTTCCTGCTCTATTCAAGTCAGATCTCACTTCTTACCAATCTCCCTATGAGTTCCTAGCTGCTTGTCACCTTCTCTATTGTTTTCCACCTCTATATATTGTGTTCCTCCTTCATTTCGGTCGTGTCGTTCTTCACTCCTGTGTCGTAGTATGACCATTTAGTTACCTTGCTATCAGTAGCTTCCATTCATTGACCAATGAACATGGATTCCATAACAACAATGTGGAATGACATTGAATCTCATTCTTCCAAGTGTTGCGATCGCATTCATCATCCATTGCCATTGACTAATGCACCAATCATACTGCTCACATTACTGAGTCCACCATCGCCTTATTGGTGAGACCACTGATGACCTCCCAATGATCTGAAGGAGTCCTGTAGATAGATATGCATACCACCAACTCAAATAGATATCGGTCTATCGGGGAGACTTTGACTTGATTCCTGCCAATACACAAGCGTCATGTCAATGATATCC
Organism: Sequoia sempervirens; assembly: GCA_007258455.2. Lineage (NCBI taxonomy): Eukaryota > Viridiplantae > Streptophyta > Pinopsida > Cupressales > Cupressaceae > Sequoia > Sequoia sempervirens. The sequence continues at coordinate 7,997 of VDFB02285737.1, read as the reverse complement.
TCGTCACCATTCATAATCTACATCAAGGATGCAAATTACCGATCATCCTATCACCATATTCCAACTATCCATACATGTCATTACATTCCATCTATCAGTCACCTTCCTGTCAGTCCCACCATGGTCATCTTCCTTGTTGTTTCCGTATCACTAGGACCTTAATACATCTCCTACCAATCAACCACGTCTTGAAAATAATCATTTGTCAGCGTTTGTCAGCCTGTCAGAGGGACTTCCTCCAAAGTCACATCAAAACACTCCAGTCACACCATTATTGCTCCGTTGCTGGGACAAAGACTAATGTCTCGTTGATACCACACACTCAAGTCGATGAACCCACTACACTCTATCACCATTGAGCCGTCGCTAGGACATGGAACATGGTCCCATCAAAATCCAAATATCATGCCGATGTAACTCCACTGTACCTACACGATCGTTCTATCGTTGGAATGGTAGCAACCTCTTTCCAATAAGCCAAAGTCTTGCCAATGAGGGAACAATGTTGGCCAAAGTGCTAGAGTGTGATGCCCCTGCATCATCCTTTAAGAGATGGATCACTAGAGACAAACAAGACTCATATTTAAGACCTTACTTTGTGAACACCTCATTTTGATCTATATTTTGATCCCACTTTACATCCGTATAATTTTCCATTAATTTTGGCTACCAAATTTGTTTTTTATTACTTTTCCCAAATCTTGCATGTACCCTAGTGCTTCAAAAGTTCTATTTTTATGATGGAAATAAATTTTTAATGCCTTCTAGAGGAAATTATTTTAGGGCTTTCTTGAAATCGTACCTTAGGATTTTTTAAAAGGGTTGCACTAATCTTTTGAATATTTACATTTTTCATGTCTACCCCTATTTAATCCATGCAACCTACCCTTATTATTTTCTCCTCCTCAAGAACAAAAAATATTGTTAGATCTAAAATCATTTCTTTAAGAAGTTTGTCATACTGTGTATGCAAAGCTTGGAATATAATAATTAGGAAAACACTCAATTTTATTCAAATCCTAGTCGTATTTTTTATTTCTTATATAAACTTATTATTTACACAACAAGAACAAAAATAGTCAAAATATCAAGAAAAGTAAACATTTCAATTCCTTTTAATATTTGTATTTTATATTTATCACCTTGTATATTTAAATCAATAATATATTTTATGAAGGAATTTAATCAGATATTAAATAATAATCTTGATTTTTATTTCTATTCCTCTATTTTTAATTCTTACTAACCCTTATTGATAGTCATTTATATTTAAATTTATCTTTATCTCCCTATATAATTTACCTGTCTATTTCTTGAAAAAAAATTAATATCCTCTTTTTGTTTCTATGAATAGATAATCAACATATAGTTTATGTCAAAAAATTCAAATATTAAAAAATATAATTCTAACTCTAATATATTTGATAGATGAACAACATTCCATGTACGTTATCACACACTTAATACACACCCATACAAAAATATTATTAATTATTATTATTTGGATATCATTATAACCACAACTAATGGAATAGAAAAAAATGGATTCATATTTAATGAATTAAAATCTTAGCATGATGTAGGGGGTGGTGGTTGATAAGGAGGTATTTGTTCTAGTTAAGCTTCGTAATAGAGGAAGGAGTCAAAAGAGAACCATCAAGGATAGACAGGAGGAGGAAACTTTTAATAGATTTGATGTGTTGGAGGATTTGGTTTAGGAAGAAGGGGTACATGTGGACTTGTAGGTAACAAATGGCTCCTTTTTAGAGAATAATCCTAGTGACCAACCTATTGTGGATTCCAATTCAATGCATCTTAGAGAGCATGAAGTACAGATGGACACAAATATTTCGCTCCCTACTTCTATTCAGTGTGAGTTAGGTTCAACACTAGAGGCTTTTGGTGGCCCTTCTACTATTGGCGTTGGTCTCCCTAGTGTGAGGAGTTTCTAACTGAGGTAAAAATAAGTATTCTTCTCCAACTTTGTGTTTGCAACAAAAGACCCTCAAAAGAGGGGCTCCCAAGAAATCTCTTAAGGTTGGTTGAAAGAAGGATCAAGAAAAGGTTAAGTTAATTGGAGAGACGTTGGTGGAGTACAAATTGGTGAAGACTATTGATGCTCACTTCTCCTAGTACCAATGATGATTGTGTTCTCTAGCAAAGTGAGGGGTATGAATAGAATCCCTAGATAAAAGGATATTTTGGATTTGATTCGTGTTCATTCTCTAGATTTAGTTTTCCTTTAGGAAACTAAGTTATTTTTTGACAGTATGTTGAGCGTGGCTTTGAAGATTTAGGGTAGAGGTTAGTGTCAGTGTGTGGGAGAGCATGGTAGCTCTCGTGGGGTGGCTTGTTTATGAGATCTGTGAAGAGTTAGTCCGATCTGGTGGCTCTCATGTAGGTATTCTATTTCTCTTGTTGCTTCTAATTTAGAGTTGGGTGAGAGAATTCTTCTCTCGAACATTTATGCTCTGACTAACTTTCAAGGCAAGGCTCAACTATGGGCTCATGCAAGATATGTGCGGTCTTTAGATTCTCTTCTTCCTTGGATTTTGGCTAGTGACTTCAATGTTGTCACTTTGCTAGCAGAGAAGAGGGGTGGTAATGCTCGCCTAGAGCCTTCTTTGGATCTCCTGTGGGATAATTTGGCTCTTCTAAATTTGGTTGATATCAATCCCACCAATGGTGTTTTCACTTGGAATAATAGGAGAAGTGGGGAAGAAGCTACTTCTAAAAGATTGGATAGATTCTTGGTGTCTAGCTTTTGGGTTGGTGGTAGGTGGTTGACTAGCTTTGAGATTTTGGATTGGTGAGGTTATGATCATTGGCCAATCAAGCTTATAGCAGACTTGTCTTAGTATTTTAAAAGGAAATCGTTTATATTTCAGCTTATGTGGCTTAGAGATGTGTCTCTTCATGATTTGGTTCCGAGTTGGTGGCATCTTGGGAAGCCATCCCATGGTATTGCAATGTACTCCTCCAAGAGGATCCAATATGTTAAATATATGCTAAAACATTGGAATAGGCACCATTTTGGTAATGTGTTTCAAGAAAAGTGGAATTCTCAAGCTCACTTGGACTATATTACTCGGTAGATTCATGACCAGGGTCTTACTAAGGAGAATAGAAAGCTGGAAGTTGTTGTAGTGAAGGAATTTGAAGAATGGGAATTGAGAGGAATTTTTTTGGAAGTAGAAGTCCCAGATTTATTGGCTCTAGGAGAGAGATCAAAATACTTCCTTTTTTCACAATTTTGTCAAGGACATAAGGCAAGGTAATATTATCTCCTCCCTCTTATCTTTTGATGGGGAGCTTTTTTCCTCTATTGTGATTTCAGAAGAATATTTTTGCTTCTTTTCTAATTTCTTATCCGAATATTCCCCTCCTGTGAAGGAGGATGAAGCTATGATATTGGCTAGCATACCACCCCTTGTTACTAGTGAAATGAATGCATCTTTTCTCAATATGATTTCCTTGTAGGAGCTTGAGAATATTGTGTTTCAAATGAAAAAAGGAAAGGCTCCAGGGCTTGATGGGTTTCTAGTGGAATTCTTCTAGGAATTATAGGAGGTGATTAATATTGATCTATTGGAGGTTGTCCAAGAATCTCACAAAAACAAGAAAATGTTGAAGGCCATGAATGATACTTTTCCAATTCTCATCCCAAAAAGGGAAGGGGATAATTATTTGGATCTTTTTAGGCCAATTTCCTTATGCAATATGTTGTACAAAATAATTACAAAGTTTATTGTTGATTATCTGAAGCCTTGGTTAAGCAGGTTAATTTATGAAGAACAAGGGGGTTTTGTTGTTGGTAGGCAGATTCTTGATGGGGTCATTATTACATCTAAAACCATTCACTCTATGGCCTATTCTAGAGAGAAAGCTATGTTTATTAAATTGGACATGGTTAAAGCTTATGATCTTGTTAAATGGGAATTATTATTCAATATTCTAAGGGCTTTTTGTTTTTCTAGCGACTAGATTGATTAGATTAGGAGTTCTGTCACGTCTTCTTCCTTCTCTGTTTTGGTCAATAGAGAGCCAACCGAGTTGTTTGGAGCTTCTAGGGGAGTCAAAAAAGGGGATCCTTTATCCCCTTACCTATTCATCTTATTGGCCGAAGGCTTAGGGTGATTTGTTATATCTCTAGTGGAGTTGGGACTCATTCAGGGTTGAATTTGAGGAAATAATATTCCTCCCCAATCCCATATTTGGTTTGTGGATGATACTTCTTTGATGGGCAGGGCCAAAGTTGAGGAGGTTGTCACTTGGTAGAAAGTAATAGATAGTTATTTGGCTGCTTCAAGATAGAGTATTAATGAAGGGAAGTCCTTTATTTATTTCTTTAATACTCCAAAGCTTATTTAAAGAAGAATTATCAGTATTCTTTGATTTTAGATTGACTCTCTTCCTTTTGTATACCTTGGCATTCCTATTGCTATTAATTCACTTCCCAGATTGTTTTGGCAGGAGGTTATTGATAAGTTTCACAAATAGGTCAATCATTGGACTTGTAGGTAGCTCTCTTCTGTGGGAAGAGTGACTCTTTTAAATTTTGTGGTGCAGACTCTTCCTACGTATAGATTCTTTGTGTTATCTACCCCTTCTAGTTTCATCAAAGACTTTGAGAGTCTATATCATCAATTTATTTGGTATGGTAATCTCCTTTATAGGAAGTGGAGCTTGGTTAAGTGGGATTCCACCTACAAGTTGTAACAGGAAGGTGGGTTAGGTTTATGCTAGACTGATTTGAATGGGTAGGATTTAGCTGCTAAGTTGTACTAGAGATGGTGCTCTCAACAACATCAAATATGAGCTAAAATCCTTACTTCAAAATATATGGGGGTGGTTGAAAGTGTTGATGTGCCTCATTTTAGCTTGGTGGGGAAGGGTTCTATGATTTGGGGTACCCTTAAAAGAGGTGCCAAGATAGTCAAACATGGGTTGTTTTGGATTTGTAATAGTGGTCAGGATGCTCTTTTCTAGTTTGATTCTTGGGATGGCCATCCTCCTTGTTGGTGTGACTAAATGTCTTGTACCTAGTTATTTCACTTACTAGATAATTAGGGGACATATTCACATGTTAAGTTTACTTGGGTTATAATATTATTTCTAGAAGGTGTTAGTTGTCATTAGTTGTTATCTTATCTTTTGACAACTACTACATGTGGCCTAGGTAGTTTTGATAAGTTGTCTCATGTCATATGATTAAGACACTTGTCATAATCTATGACATCTTGTATCTCACCTTGGCTATATAACCAAGGGGTCTCTACTACATTTGTACATTGATCATTTTTGCATTCATTGATAGGAATACAATTTATTCTTGTCATATTGATCTTCTAAGTATTTTGTGCTTTCCATAGGCCTTTAGATCTTGGGTGGCTACTCCATACAAAATCTTACATGGTATCAGAGCACGTTAAGTGTCTTTTGTTAGTCTTTTGGGAGATCTTGAGTGAAATCTTGTATTTTCTTAAAGCATTGAGTATGCTCTTCTCTTGCATCTTTGGATGTTTTGGAGAATCGGAAAGGTGTAATAGAAATATCAGATTTAGGGGGGGTCCATTTTTGGCTTTATATTGTAGGTGCACTTTGGGAGCTTATTGCATCAGATCTAAGCTCACCATTACGTCTGGAGTGTCTGAGAAAGTCAAATTTTCCTTTTGTTTCATCCCAGTTGGACATTGGAGGCCAAATCTACAAGGGTTTGAAGATTGAAGGTGGTTGCCAAATCCAGGAGGTAGCCATATATTTGAAGCATTTTCAGCCAAAAAGGAAATCACCATCACATCCAGAAGGGCCAAAAAACCCTAAATCGACTGCCAAGTCGTCGAATTTGGACAAAGTTGTCCATTGAGGCAAAACAAATTATTGGTTGAGTCGTATGACCCAACCATTATTGCAGACGATACAAAATTATTATTTCAAAAAAAAAATATTTAATATTCTATGAATTTTTTTTCCAAAAAAATTATATAAAAAATATATTTCATTTCACATAATTCTTTTTTTTTTGCTTTATAATTTTTTTTTATAAAATATACATATATATTTTAAATTATGAAGTTTGCAAGTTGCAGACTTTACAGTTTGCAACTTGCAAACCTGTACCATGAGGTATGCAGGGAGAGCCACCACAGTGCCACATGGCATGCACAGTGACCTGCGGCCCCGCCACAAACCCCTAGCAGTTGGGCAACTAAAAAAACCAACATCGTCTTTTAAGTAGTGACCAGAAAATAAAATCGGTCACGACTATATTAAAGTCTAGTAGAATAAAAGAATACTCCATGTAAGAATATTCTTGGTGAAATATTTCGTCAATGGAAAAATCCTGGAGAATATTCTGTCATCCATAGGGAATATTCCGACTCAAGGGTCGACATTAATTGTGACATCAAATTTAATCGAGTGCAGCTTGTGATGGTCATTTGGCTATCAATTTTAATCTAGAAGTTTGATGATGTCAGTGCTCCTTTGAAAATTTTTTCCCCCCCATGGCTGAGGGTTTGAATTTGCAAACTATCTTCAAATGCTTATAACTCGGGTTCCCGAAAGCCCTTTTGAGATTCTTTCAAAATTTAATAACTTTCCATGCTCTACACACTAGTGTAGACAGTTTTTTATTTTGATACATGGATTTTTCAGAAAATTCAATTTGTCATAGGTGTCACTGAGTTTTCACCATTTTTGGAACTTTTGAGGCTCCATTTAGGCTCATATAGACTCCTTTTCAGGTGATTTTTTTAAAAGTGCATGTTTTTTCAAGAACTTCATAGTGGTGATGTAAATTTGTATTCAAATTGTGCAAAAGTTGTACTTTCAACATATAGCCTTATTTGGATTATTTTGGAAATTGTATTACATAGATCATAGTTTGATCTTGCCTTATTGTGGCAATTGTAAGCATTGAAATCAAAAGTCCACTTAGCTATTTCTTGCAGGTGGAAATTGTAACTGCACTAAGTATAAAGTGCCAAATCATTTTCTTGGTGGGGGGGTTCTTTTCTTGAGTGAATTTGGGGGGGTTGTGTTGTGTGATTGTGCTTTGAGTTCTCTCTTGTGATCTTCAGATTTCAACCATGGGTTATCCTAAGTTTCCTCTTTTAACTTCACATAACTATGCAACATGGAAAATAAATGCATGGAGTAAACTAATGGAAAAATGATTAATTCACTGCATTGATGGATCCATTCAAGAACCGACTGATCCAAATTTAAAAAGTGAATGGATCATTAAAAGTACTATGGCTCTTGGAATACTCAAGAAATATGTTTCTCCTGATCTCATCTTTCATATTGATAAATGTAAATCAGATAAGGAAGCTTGGAATAAACTTGCTCAATTATATGGAAAAACTAATGAGATTAGGGGATACAAACTTGATAATGATCTTACTAATCTAAATCCAAAGAATTTTGCTACAATCCAATACTATGTAGCTAAGGCTAATGAACTAAGAGCACAACTCAAAGATTGTGGTATTGATAAGAAGGATTCATAGTTGGTCTTTAATTTTTTGGACAAGGTTCCTTCAAAATATGTAGCTTTTGTTTCCAATTTTTAGACTCATCGGTTGACTATGGGAAGTTCCTATACTACACCTTCATTTGATTTATTCATAGAGATGTTTATGCTTGAACAAAAAAATTTGATCACTATGGTTATTCTCAAGTTATCCAAGTTACAAGCTTTGGTGATAAGACATGGGTCAAGATCTAATAAGAAATAAAAGCAATCAAAGAATAAGCCACACAAAGATCAAGCACAATCCTCTTCTCCTCAACAAGGAGACTCTTCATCATCTTCCAAGAAGGGGAATTCACAAAATAAGGAGAAACCGACTTGTGCATATTGTAAGAGAGTTGGTCATGATGAGCATTGTTGTCATGATAAGAAAGTTGATGAATTGACTAATCTCCTCAAGAAGAATAACATCAATTTTCCATCTTCCTACAAAAAGGAAGCATCTCCTTCCACTTCTTCA
>VDFB02285736.1:0-23560 GCA_007258455.2 Sequoia sempervirens | reverse complement strand
CATGTCTAGGAACAAACACAACTTTGGGTATTCACAAAATGACCATTCCATTAACCACCAACCTTCCCAAAAACACTAGCTGGACACCAACATTTGGAAAACCACTTACATTCCATGACGCTACAATGACCTCGACATAAAACCATACACTTCATTCATGATATCCAATTCTTGCATTGATCATGTGTTGGAAGCTACCCTTCATCATAAGGATCTTAAGGAACTTTATTACGATGTGTGCACATAGACAAGGTTAATTCTGGTACCAACAAGGAAAATCAAAGTTCTTCAAGGTTGCATTCAAGTGCTCATATCTTAGCAAAGCACTTTCTTCAAGCATGATATCACTGGCACATTATGACAGTGGCCTCTACATCAATAACACCAGGTGGTTCAACATGAGGGTAAAATTCTCAAAAACAAAAAAATAAAGAAAATAATAAAATAAAAATTGTCCTCTAGTGAAAACCACTATGATAGCGCTTTAGGAAAGTACTATGATGAAAACTTGGCAAACAGGCGTCATGAGTAGAATTGAGTGTCTATATGATCCTTCTCAGACATACGTATCTCATCCTTGTCATGATAAGTCTAATGTTCCCTCCATATATCCAAATCCAGATTCATCCAAATATCCCACTTTATCTTGATTTTGAGAAATATTTGGCGTATACTTCAACTCTACCCATGGAATTTTTTTTGACAAGATCTTTACCATTTTATCTTGTGAAGTCCCATAGCCCATATCTAGTATGATAAGACTTTGTTAAACTCTTCGTGTATACATTACCTTCTTGGTTTGTTCATTGATCTATGAAACATTGCTAGACACTAGGGGTAGGTTATTGCACTCTTGTTTTCAAATAACTCTTGATCCATGTCTTATACCCTACAACATGACATCGCCATCGTGATCTCAGTATCGTTTACCTCAAAATCTCATTGAAAACACCAAAAACATTCATAAAATGTTCATCAGAAAATCCAAAAACATCAAAATACTATACAACTAAAATCCAAAAACATTCACAAAATTGTAAAGTCAAAATCCAAAACATCCAAAACACATCAAAATCCCTAAAAAGGTCAAAACATCGAAAATCCAAAAAGAAATACCCTTGTCAAACTACGTCGTCTCTAAGCTTGAACATAGGCAAGACCATCATTGATGTGCCCCCGAGACACCCTAGGTCATTCTTTTAGGAGTTCGTCATAATAATCTAATATTCCATCACCTATGCATTTCTCATTTTGTAAAATAGGTTGAGTCAGTCGAACTATGTGGTCTCTATGTGTATAACGTAGGCAAGGATTATCTTTGATCAACCCTTGAGACCCCTAGGATAGGTCTTTTAGGTTAGGTTCTTGGTTGGATATTCTCTCAAAAATCCCTAAAAATTCAAATATTCAAAAAAACCCTAAAACATTCAAATATCTCAAAAGCATTAAACATTCAAATATTATAAAACACAAAAACATTCAAAATCTCAGAAAATTCCAAAAATATTAGAAAAAATTCAAAAGACCTAAACAACCTAATTTTTTTTTTGAAAACATAAACATTCGTATAAACTTTCAAAAAGACTCAAAAACAACCTCAAAATATTTCAAAATACCAAAAACATTGAAATATTCCATAAAATCCAAAACCCATCCATTCCATCTCGCTGTCACCTGAAATAAACCTTCATCCATAATAAATCAATCATCATCTTCAACCTTTGGTAAAACAAGTGTTGCAAGTCGTAAAGTGAGAACCTAAGTGCCAAAATCTAAAGTCTAGATCATAGGTAAATGTGTCAGTGAAGTTTGTATCAGTGGCTCATCATAGCATCATCATCCTAAATCAAACCATTTGATTAACATGTCCTAGGATGTATCCTTCCTACAATGGACATTAGTATCAAAAATCACCTTAACTAAATTAAACTAGGAAAGAGATATAAATAACATTGATTGTTTTTCTTTGATCTTTTCTTCTGATTTATCTCAATGGCCCATTCCAAGGATCTCTCAATGATTTCTATCAAAATCATTTAAAGAGAAAGGAATGAGGCATCGATCATTATCTTTCGTTTGTTGTGCTTGTGGGTATTCTTGTAAAATAATCTTGGCACATACTTGCATAGTTGTGTGTAGGGAAGTTGTTTGGAGTAGATTGTTGACTATTGCATATGCTTTGGTCCGATATATTCTCAACTTCTAAACTACATTCCGACGAGGTTTCCGTATGTTAATGTGTGAACAAGAACTATCCTATCTATTTACAGAGTCAAAGTCCATTACACTAGATACAATGTCATCCTAGTTATCAATACCTTGATGCATCATGTCTATCTGTTATATCAAAAATAAGGAATGACAAAAAATACCAAATCCCAAGATATGAGAAAATCATCATCACCATGCATGTCTTGTCACCATAATCTAATAAAGTCTCGGTGCATCATGGACTTGTTGGAATTCTGAATCAATCTTGAAATCAATGGTCAATCCATTCATCTTATTCTTCTTATTCTTCTATCTTTACTAACAATTTTATCCAAGCATCAAATCTATGTGATCTACATCAAAATATACATGAGGCTACCCATAGCCGATGACTGTATATACATCATGAAATCTATCTGCATCAATACCTGAGCTATCACGATAACAATCCCTCTTCTGTTGGGGCACAGTGGGGCATCTATATCATCTTTAGTTCAACAAACTGCAAAGTTGCAACTCTTTGATTAAATGTCTAATTTTCATCTATCGTGAGCCCAATCAGAACATTTTATTCTCCAATCAATCTCTCGAGGGGGAAACCAACCATTTTTCGATCATATTGATATCAAATCATCTAACGAACTTTGTTCCTATCCTTGCTAGCAAATCTTGATGAAATTATCAAATCAATCATCATTGGGATATATCATTCCCTATCAATCCTCATGTTATTTAACACAATCCTTGCATTGTTATGAATCCTCAACAATTTCATCAATCAATCAATTAGATGAATCAACCTAAGCTTCGCTATCAACATCTCAAAGAGATCATCGATATATGTTTTAGATCGTCATCAACATCAAAATCAACATCAATTTTTGAACCAATGCAACGAGTACATTGCTTCAAAGAGGGGAAAAATCTAGACACTTAAAAATGTCTCAATGGATCACATTGGCTAGCTAACATCATTTCATCCCCAAACCCATCCTCTTTTCGCTTGTTTAATTAAATAGGCCTAATTATTTAATTAAATGCCTCATTTTCACCTATTAATCAAATTGACCTAATTGGGTTAATTCACCCCCTCTCACACTGAAATTTCATCTGATTTTATTAAATAATGTAAATTATTTAATTTTAACCCTAAGTCATTTTATTTAATTAAATAACCTAAGCTATTTAATTAAATATCATATTTGCATCTCCTTTTCATTAAATAAATCAATAATTTAATGAATATCCTCACATTCATCATCTTGCACATTCAAATTTAGTTTTAATTAGCTAAATTGATAATTTTCCTCTCATCCACTTGCATAGGGAATATTCCAAAGGAATATTCTCCTATTTTCCTCCCAAAAAAAAGGTAATGGTTACTCCAAACAAACTTTGAAACAATATTTTAAAGTTGTTGCAAAGTGTGTTTGTTTGCATGATTGTGAGCCCTTGATCTTTTTTTGATCCATGTGATCTTTGATTCTCACCCATTGATGAGAATCCTTATCCATGTTTCATCCTCCTTTCATTTGTGACCATTGATAGATCAAATCAATCTCAACCATTGCTTTTTCATTTGATCTCCATTAAATCAATTATTTAATGAATATCATATAATTCCCCTAATTTGCATAATTCAAACTTTGTTTTAACTATCAAATTACTAATTCTCCCACTTGCAAGGGAATATTCCAAGAGAATATTCCTCCTTTGCACATTCCTCGAAAAGGGGAATATTCCCATGGAATATTCCTTCCCCTTTTTGCACAATTAAAGATTTGTTTTAAATTACAAAGTATCCTTTTTCCCTCACCCATGAGAATATTCCAGAGAATATTCTCTCCTCCAATCATTTGAAAAAGGGATATTCTCACTTGGCTTTTGAGCAAGCTAAACTTGTGACTTCTTGAGTAAGTTACCTTGTGACTTGTGTGTGCAGGTCAAAAGTGTGTTTGTTTGGAATAGATGAAAACCCTTGATTAAATATCATCTTGCATTCTCACCCATTGATGAGAATCCATGATCCATGCCTCTTCTTCCTTTCATCCTTTACCATTGATTGATATTTTTGATCTCAACCCTTCATTTCTCATTTGCTTTCCTATAAATAGAACACAATTTGGAGACAAATGGATCCATCTTTCAATTGTAAACTTATGCTATTGGATTCACTCACACTCACACTCATACTTTACTCACATTTAGCATATTTTAGTACATTTTTAGTTTCATATTAGCTTTAAGCTTCCATTAATGGCTTCCATGATAACATAGATGCATACATTTAGCTTATTTGTTTATTAGGATTTTAACCTTTTTAAGATTGCATACATTTATAGTAGATTTACATGCACCCATATCAATCATCTTAGCATAAATCATGTTAAAATAGCTTGCATCATATTCATTTAGCTTTAAATCATGTTTTCATACACATCTATCAATGGCTTCATCAAATTTCTTCAATAAAACTGATTGAAACAATCTCATTATCCAAGGGATTGGGAAGGGTCGCCATTCCACATCAATGCGACACCACTCCCCCAATAGGATAAGTTTCAATGTCTTAGATTATAGGGAATGCTAGTTTTAATGGCTTCTTTGTCTTTGTTTACAGTGAATGATATTATTGGGATTAATGCTTAGTGGGTTAAATATGACTCGAATTCATATGGATTAGGTGTAGTTAACCTTCACTATGTCATTGGTCACATTGCCATCAATGACAAAGGGGGAGATTTTTGGAAGAAAGGGGAAGACTGTTGGAAGTTTGTCATTGTTGATTCTGTTTGACAACATGAGCATGAGATGCATATATTGTATGATCCAATTTTTTCATTGATGTCAACATTGTCATGATCATTCTGGCATGGATTGGAAGCATTCTTGAAGAGATTCGGATAGAACAAGTTGATCCAAAAAAGATGGTTATACAGGAATTTGGACAAGTATTCCTCTTGACAATATTGTGGTTTAGTGTGTTATTTTTTGGGTCCACACTCCACCGCAAGGGGAGATATCACTTTGTGATTCTAACTATAGTTTTGAGATCATCAGGTGCATCTACATTCAATATTTTATGACATTTGTGAAGTATTCTGAAAGTTATGAATGCCATAGTTCAACTATGTATATTGCAATCATTCATTGTACATTGTATCAATGTGGGAGACTCTGCATTTCTTCACGGATAATTATTTTGTTTTGTGATGATAAGGATAAGATATTAGATGTTGGCTGAGTGGGAATTCAAAGAGAGATTGAGTTTTTAAAGTCACACATATGGAAAATTGTATGTAGCTATGAAGGTTGTGTGTTTAGGTCTTATTTTGGGCCGAGCTAACACATTTGATGTTTTGTGGAGGACAAGAAGGTAACTTTACCTTATGTGGGATCTATATTAGGTCCATCTTGACCTATCTTAAGGAAAATTGAATTTTGGATTATGGTGTGAGATGTGGATAAAATGTTTTAAGGACGACATGTTCAAATTTTGTGTGTTACTTCTAATTAATTTGACCTAATTGAAGTTACACTTGATATGGATATATATAGGAGATTAACCTCAATGTTCTAGAGAGATAGATACAAGGATGAGGATGATGATGTGATAGAGAGAGAAAATTTCATGCGAAGTAATGTGAGATTTATGACATGTATGATGGTTCACCTACATGTGTGTAATGTGAATATAATCAAAGTTGAGCAGATTGTGAGCATAGCAAAGTATTGATTCAACTATGTGTGAAGACTATTTTTGTACCTCATTGGAACTATAATCTAGCATATGATAGATGTTATTGTATCAATTCAAATAGGTTGTGTAGCCACCCCTGCTTTCTATCTTACTTTTTGTGGGCAGTGAGTTCACTTAGATAGCGATTCCACCTGGCAGTAAGCATTTTTGTAATATACTATATCCGAATATAATATATTGTGAGCTAACCCTCATCGTGGTTTTTCTCTTTTTGGGTTTTCCATGTAAAAATAATGGTGTTAATATGATGTGATTTTGTGGATGTCTTCATTTTTTCATTATCATTGCAATTAAATACACTTTGGTAATTGGATGGTTTATGTTTAATTGGTTTAAAGGAATACTGATTCACCCCCCCTCTCAATATTTTGGGTGTTCAACATCTACTAGTTGTCATTGAATACCTACCAGGTATGGATATTATCAAGTATGCTAGGCCTTACCAATATCTCAATAGTGAGATGGCACTGAGAAGACACTTAATTTAGATGAAAAGTGGATGCTTCAATAGCTACAAAATATTCTATTTCATTTATTTACTTGTCAACCCTTCAATACTAAATGCATTAAACAATTCTATTTTTCCCAAACACAATTTCTACGTCTTTTCAGAGTATCATCCTTTATTGCATATATATTTTTTATCTATAATGTTTTGAGATCTAAATCTCCTAGGAATTTCATGCATTTTATAACAAGTTTGTGGGCAATATTCAATCCAAGCTTTAGTGCTTCATATTCTACAATATTATTTGTGCACTTGAATATCAACTTGAGAGTGTATTTAAATGTTTCAACATTAGGAAAAAAAAGGAAAAATATTGCCACATAACCTTTTTCTAAAACATGCACCATCAAATGACATGGTCCACAAATCATTGGCACTTTCACTAGAGCTAGAAATAGAGAGATTTTATGCAATCTCATTGCTTTCTTCATCACAATACTTGATGAATTGGGCATGTTCTATGTCTGTGTAGTGCTCTTACTCAACTATTTTGTATTGATCTTGGACTATATTATGCACCTTCTTCTCCTTGTGTATTTTAAAAATTTCTCCCTCAATTGAAATAGTAGCATAGGATAGATCCATTTGGATACTACAATCCATTGAAGAGATCCACTTTCTAGATAAAAACATGCCCCTCTTAGCTAGGAATTCAAGAATAATTATGTTCAAGAAGAATGACTTCCTAAGATATGTGGCCAATTGAAAATTTAAATTATCAATGCCTACAATATTAACTTAATGGGAATATTCCAATGGAAAAATACTTGTCATAGGACTTCGACACATTCAACCCTAAATTGTTCATGATTGTGAGAGGCATTATATTGCTTGAGGCTCTTAAGTCTAGCATGTAGTTATGAACAAGCCACTACTTGATGAACAATCTAGTGTAGAAGGGATCAATATTTGCTTGATTGTTTGAAAAATAATTTCCTAAATACACCTGTATGGTTTCTTCTTTATCTTTGGGAATAATAATGATATGAATATTTGTACCAAATTGTCTAGTCTCTTTTATGGAAGAAAAATATGACAAAACTCTATCCCTATGTTCAGGGATCCTACATAATTCAATAATAAGTTCAGTGATTCTAATTTGGCTCAACACTAATGCCATATGTATAAGGATATAATTGGGCAAGGATGTATCCTATGTGACTATAATATAATTTGATTGAGGAATGTGGTAGAATTTATCATATTATTATTACATCATTCTCATTGACATGGTAGTAGGGTAGTTGGTTGATGTAGTTAGTTGGTTATGTGGTTGCTTAACCACTTTTTCTTTAAATTTATTTATTGTTGTGCATAATAAAATATTGTATTCACATCTCTTATCAGGATAACCTTGTAAAACTGTGTTTGATCCCCCAAAACCTAAATGTTTATTGGTTGTCCCTCTTAAATATTTGAGAATCCATTTTACAACATTTTAATGCTCCATTCTGGGATTACTTATATACCTACTCACAACTCCACCAACATGTGCAATACTCAACCTTGTTCATACCATGACATACATTAAACTACCAACAACTAAAAAATATGAAATATTGGACATTTTCCCTTCCTCCTCTTGTGTCTTTGGACACATCTCCTTTGTTATTTTTTCAAAGGTATGCTAACAACTCTAGAATTTCCACATTAAACCATTTCAACACCTTCTCAATATAATCACTTTGAGATAGAGTTAATTTTCTATTTATCCTATCTCATGAAATCCTTGTACCAAGGATTTGTTTTGTTGCACCCAAATCCTTCATAGAAAAATACTTTGCTGGATTTTGTTTCAACTTATTAATGTGCTCCATGTTAGACCCCACAACAATCATATCATCAACATATAAACAGAGGATATTATAACTACCATTGTCCAACCTCTAAAAATAAGCACAATGGGAAAAATGACACCGATTGTAACCTTGTTCAATCATAAAACTCAAATTTTAAATACCATTGTCGAGGTGCTTGCTTCAAGCCATAAAAAATCTTTTTTAATTTGCACACTAAATTCTCCTTACCTCTGACTTCAAATCCTTGTGGTTGTTGCATATACATATTTCTTCTTCTAAATCCCCATGGAGAAACACTATTTTTGCATCTAGTTGTTCAAGATACAAATATTTTGTAGCCACAATACTTAGAATAGTACAAATAGAAGTCGTTTTAACAACTAGAGAAAATATTTCATCAAAATCAATAACTTTTTTCTATACAAATCTTTTTACCACAAGTACAGCTTTAAATATTTTCTTACCTCCTTCCTCTTTTATCTTGCAAACCAATTTATTTGGTAAAGCTCTTTTACTTGCAGATAACTTGCATAAATCCCAAGTCCGATTTTGCGGCAAGGAATCCATTTCCTCTTTCATTCCTTGATTCCACTGTTCTTTGGTATCCACTTGCATAGCTTCTTCATACCCTTCTATTTCACCAATAGTAGTTAATAAAATAGAATATAATGAAGGAGAATTTTTTTTGAGAGGTCTACTTATCCTTGTAGAACATCTAACATTCGTTGGAGTTTGTGGTATTTCTTGTTGTTGTTGAGCATGAGGTACCACTGGAATATTACTTTTCAAAATACCATCCAACACCACATGTTCGTTTTCTTTTTGCTCATGCTTATTTTCCTATAATTGATTTGTATACAAAACTCTCATTGAATATAACATCCATGCTTCTAATAATTTTATGCTTATCTAAATCCCATAATCTATAAACCAAATTCATCAATGTCATGTCCAATGAAGGTAACACTTTTTAGATTTTTCTTTTAGCTTGGTTCTATTCTCAAAATCAATGTGTGCAAAAGCTTCACAATCGAAGGTTTTTAGAAAAGAATAACTCACCTTCTTACATGTCTATGCTTCCTCTAGAATACCACAACCCAAAATAACTAAAAGACTTCTATTAATTAAATAAACACCAGTATTAACAATCTCTTCCCATAAATGTTTAGGCAACCCAACATGCAACCTCATGCGCCTTGCATGCTCCATAATTGTTCTATTCATTCTCTCAACTACACCATTTTCCTGTGGAGTCCCTGAAACTATTTTTTGCCTATGAATTCCATTAAATGAACAATAATCATCAAATTCTTTGCTGCAATACTCACCTCCATTATCAAATCTGATACATTTTAATCTTTTCCCTATCTCATTCTCAACCAATCTTTTTCATTTATTAAAAGTTTCAAACACATCCAATTTTTGTTTAAGGAAATACACCCATGTTTTCCTAGTTGCATCATCAATAAATGTGACATACTAATGAGAGCCGCCAAGAGAAGATACCTGAGTTGGTCCCCATACGTTTGTATGCACAAAATTCAATTTCTCATCCTTCTTTTTCTTTCCATCTTTAAAATTCTCACTTTTTTGCTTCCCATACTCACAACTCTCACAAAAATCCATGTTAATACATTTCAGACTTGGTAACAATTTCTTAGAATGGAGAATTTTCATACCTTTCTCACTCATGTGCCCAAGTATATGATGCCATAGTGTTGTTTAAGTATTTGCATCAACTATTTTTGTCTCTGCTGCAAAACCCACAACAATTTTTCCTATGTCTGTTGCAGAACCCACAATAACTATTGTAGTTGTTTTTGCAGTAACTTTTCCTATAGCATTTTTCTCTACAAAAATTAATGAAGAAGAAACAATATGACATGTACATAGATATAAAGTTCCTACTTTCACACCTTTAGCCACTACTAAAGCACCTTTTGTAACCTTCAAAATTTTATTTGTAAATGTAACTATGCAACCTTCACCACCTAGTTGCCATGTTGAAATTAAATTTCTACACAAATTTGGAATGTGCCTTACCTCCTATAGTAGCCATTGATTTCCATTCTATAATTTAATTTTAATTCTTCCCTTTCTAATAATCTGAAAAGGTTCATTATCTCCTAAATACACCAGCTCAAAATCTCCTTGGACATAATAAAAATAATAATTTCTATGCCCAATATAGCATGAAATGAGGTTCCTAAATCTAATACCCATTATCTAGGGGGGAATTAAAGCATCATCTTTAGGTTTAATTAAATTTACTTCTTTGTTGTTGTCTTGTTGTTTGTATCCTTCTTTTCTCTTCTGAGACCAACAATCTTTCTTCAAGTGACCTAATTTTCCATAGTACCAACAATATTTTCTTCCTCAGGACTGAGACCTTCTATTCTTTGATCTCCCTCACAACTTCCCATGACTTGGGATGCTTTCTCTCTTTTGATCTGCCCCTATTTTCTACATTCAACACATCACCTGATGTTGAAGTTTTACCCGTGCTTTTCCCCTGAATCTCCTCGCTCAAAATCACACTAAAAAAAATTCAAATTTCAACATATTTGAACTAGAAACAGAGTTACTAACAACTGTAACCAAGATATTCCAACTTTCAAGAAAAAGAACATAAAACTAAGAGAGCTCTAACTTCTTCATCAAAACTAACATTAACATAAATTAATTGATTGGTAACTGTATTGAATTCATTTAAATGACTTGTAACCAAACCTCCTTCAACCATTTTTATTTTAAATAAATGTTTCATCGAGAATACCTTATTTGAAGATAAGGGATTTTCATATAATTTAACTAATGTTTGTATCAATTCTTCCATTGTCTTCGCTTTTAAAATATTAAATTTCATAGATGGTGCTAGGCGCAACTAAATACTTTCCAGTGCCTTTCTTTCCAAAATTTCCTATTCCTCATATGTCATAGTTGATAGTTTCTTCACTTTCCCTTATAATAGATGCCACAAATCTTTCCGATATAAGAAATCCTCCATCTAAATTTTCCATAGTTGATAATTCTGGTTGCTAAATTTCTCAACCTTCAATTCCCCCTCTTTAGACATTGCTCCCACTCAATCATGAGATTTTACTACTCAAACCATGAGATTTTACCACCGCACTGATACCGACTGTTGGGGATCTTAGGAAAAGTTGTGACTATAAAAATTCTATCCATGCAACTGTTCAAAAAAAATCCTTCTATCCATAGGTTACCTTTCTGCGAGTAACTACTTCTCACGTGACTTTCCAACTCCTCACACGCTCACAACAAGAAAATGTCAACAATTTCTAGCAATTATAAAACTAAATTTCAATTAAAATTTACAACAAATTTGCTTTATTAAAATTGGGCAAAGTGTCCAAAATATTAACTTGGAGCGTCATTAGGCTACACATAGCAACAATATTAGAGCACTATTCTCTACTACAATTGTGTATATTTGTTAACTTAATGAGATAAATCATTTTTCAATCCATGTGCCTATATATGGAAACATATGATCATTACTAGGATTTTGAACAAGTATGTTGTCCATGATGGGCATGGGCATTAAAATTTGACCACTGAGCACAATAAAACATGTTTCTTGGTGTTGCAATCTGAAGATATGAAAATGATGATAAGACCTTGAAGCATAAAGTGCAAAGGTCATTGGGCATTCAACATGGTTATATTATTGAACTATTTGTAGAAAGAATCATGTTCGCAACATACATGTACTGTAGATGTTTGGACAAGGTGCTAGTGAAATGGTGGTGATCAATCATTTTGTGTTGCTATTTTTTTGTGTATGAAGAGGAATCTGATCATTGCTGCCAAATAAGACAAGCGCTGGAATATGAGCAAACTATTAACTTTTGAGAAGAGAAAACTATGCTACTTGGAAGATAAAAATACAAACCCAACTTGATTTTGATGACCTTTAGGATATAGTCTTTGAGAACACCACCAAACCTACAAATATTGGTGAAAATAAAACTATATTTAACAAGGCTAGTCAAAAAGCCAAATTGGTCATCTTGCTTGGAGTTTTAGATGAGGTTTAACCTCACATTAGAACAACCACCACCACAAAAGATGCTTGCGATAGTCTTAAAACAATTTATGAGGCCAAAAATAAGAATCAAATTCTCCACTTGCAATGCTAATTACACTGCCTTCAAATGCAACATGAGGAGAAAATAGACATTTATTAGAAGAGTAGAAGAGATGAGGACATCATTGCAATAAGTAGGGCAAGAAATCACAGATGTATATCTTGTACCCATAGTCTTGAGAGTGCTACCCCTTTCATTTCGCATGGTTTTCACTTATCTCAATGTCAGGAGTACAACACTATCCTTTAAAGAATTCGTAAACCTGCTTCAATAAGAAGAAGCAATCCATGGTGAGACATTAAAATCCCAAGACAATCAAGCTCATGAAACAAAGAAGAAGGGAAAACACCTTGAATATCAAAGTGGTCCATCAGGATCATCAAAACCAAATTAGGAAAACTCTTCCAAGAAAATATCTCATTTATGGAAGAAAGGGACACGATATCAAAGATTGTTGGTACAATTCTTGTGCCAATAATGAATCCAAACGTAGAAATCCACATAAGCCTTCTTAGGGGGACAAGAAGAAGAACCCCCATTGGTAGAAAAATCCAAATAGGCAACATGATAATGTTACATTCACATGAGATTTATATGAAGAGGATTTCTTATATGTTGTTGACATAAAGGCCTCCACTTCAAACAATTCAGTTTGGTATGTTGATTCTGGTGTATCTATACATATGAAAGGTGAGAAAGAGTGGTTTTGTGATCTCACTCCATCCACCTCCTATGGGAAAGTATCCCTTGGAAATTACACTTCATATGAAGTTAAGGGAATTAGAGATATATTGCCCCTCAAAACTCATAAATACAAAATTACAAAGGTTCTAAATGTTTCAAGGCTCACAAAGAACCTTATTTTAGTTATTCAATTACTTGAACATAACTTGAAATTTGAATTTGATTGTTATAATGATGAAAAAATTCGTCTCATTAGAGATAAATTCAAAAATGGTGAAGTTGTTGCTAGTTCTTTAGGGGTCGAAAAGATGTTTCAACTTGTTGATGCCACACATGAAGATAAGGCCCTTGAAGTGAAAACTAATGCATCCACAACTCTTTGGCATCAAATGTTTAACTACCTTAGTTTTGGCTATCTTCTTGCATTGAGTAAGAGAGGTTTGGTGTGAGGACTTCCCCCATGTAAAAATCATAAGTTCTTCACCCACATTGTCTTTTTGGAAAGTAACAACAAGATTATTTTCTTGCTACAGAGAATAGAGCCTCTCGTCCCTTAGAATTGGTTCACATTGATCTATGCAAAACGATGCTACGAAGTCATAACAATACTAGGTATTTTATACTCTTTGTGGATGATTTTTCAGGAAAAATGCGCGTTTATTGTTTGACTCACAAAAATAAAGCATTGAGGAATTCAAAGAATTTTGAGCCCTTGTAGAAAGGTCATGTAGTCATTCTCTTATAGCCCATCACTCAGATCAAGGGGGGAATTCACAGGAAATGAATTTTCAAAATACCTTCATGTACATGGAATTCAATGATAGTTGACCACTATTTATATGACTCAACAAAATGGTATTGTAGAGAGGCATAATCATACTATTGTTGAAATGGTGTGATGTATGTTGAAAGATGCAAATCTTGCTCCTACATTCTAGGTTGAAGCAGTTCACATAGCAATGCATTTTTTGAATTGAGCACTCACCAAAGTACTTGAAAATATAAAACTTGAAGAAGCTTGGATTGGTAAGAATCCCCATAAATCATATTTCAGAGTGTTTTTATGTATTTTATTTGGGTACAATTCTAAGTTGAAAGGATATCAACTTGAAGATGATGATCTTAATGAAGAAGCACAAAAAGAGGATTTGTTCCCACTTGATTAGTTTCTCCCTCTTACATCACCTACATCCTTAACTCCTATACACAATTTTTTTTCTAAATGGTACTAAGCCACCATAAAGGATGTTAAAGATGATGCAATCTTAAATACCTGTTTCATTGTATCACAAATTCATAGCAAGTCTCATGAAGAGTTAAATCTAGCTCTCATATGTGCATTTATTCATAGTTCAGAACAAGAAATAGTTCAGTAGGCTCTTGATTCACCACCTTGGAAGGATGCCATGGATATAAAATATTGAGACTTACTGGGGAATAATACATGGGAAATTGTTGATCCTCCAATAGGGAAGAAAGATACTAGATGCAAATGGGTTTTCAAAATCAAGCATAAGACAGGTGGTAGCATTGATAAGTATAAGGCCCAACTTGTGGCTAAGGGATATGCACAAAAGGAAGGTATTAAATATGATGAAACTTTTATACCCATAGAAAAAATAAAAACTATTCACATGGTCTTGGTGATGCAACATAGTTTGACTAGAAAGTTCATTATATGGATGTCAAGAGTCCCTTTCTTAATGCATATCTCAAGGAAGAAGTACACATGACCCAACTAGAGGGACATGTTGCACCTAGCCAACAACACAAAGTTTGCAGACTTGTCAAATCCCTTTACAATATTAAACATGCTCCTCGAGCCTGGTTCATCAAGATTGATGAGAATCTCTTTAATCATGGACTCATTGAGAATCCTTATTATCCCAATATCTACCTCAAAGAGAAAGGGGGGATATTGTGATTTTTATTATATATGTTGATGATCTAGTCATCACAGGACAATTGATTGGTGCTATAAAGAATGATCTCAAATATCATTCGACATGAAATATCTCAGGATATTGAATTATTATCTTAGAATTGAAGTGTGGCAATAGAAGAATCATATCTATGACTCTCAAATGATATATACTAAGAAATTTCTCATGAAATTTAGAATGGAATATTTCAAACCTATTTCAACACCCATGGAGACAAGTTTGCATTTTTCCCACCATGATCCATCACCTCAAGTAAATGCTACTCTTTATCATCAATTTATTGGCAATATCATCTACTTGACTTATTGTTAGAGTTCCAATAAACTCCATAAAACCAAGATCACTTGCAAAACTTGGATTAGCCTTCTACAAGGAGAAAAAACAAAGATGCAAGAGCAATTTTCAAAAGATGTGCAAATAATATTATTGAGAATGATGAATTACATGAGATAACTTGATTTTATAAAGAAAGATATAAAACCCTAAAGGTAAACCCAATCAGGACCTAAGTAAACTTAATAAAGTGTAATTAAATATTTAATTACACCAACAACCCCCCTTAAGTGCAACTTAGGGAGAATTAAAAACATGCAAATAATGCTAGGATGGGTCCATGAAAGTATGAATGGGTCCTAAATACAAGGCTATGTTAGGTACCCATGTACATATGCAAAAAAGGGGAAAAGAAACAGAGAATGCAACCAAGTGATGAAATATGGAGGACTCTGTAAGACTCCCCAAGTACACTATCCATCACATAGATACATAAGAAATACCCCCATAAGAGGGAAAGATATGATAAAAGAATTTGGAAGCTATGTGTATCTTGATGCCAATGTCAAACCGTGACTAAAAGTGATCCATAGGATCAAGTACCATAGAGATTCTAGAACATTAACCATAAAATGAATGGCCCTCAAATTGATATGTGACTCGATGAGAATTTGATGCGATTCAAGATCATTAACCATAGGCTCTCAATTTGAGACATAAACTGATGTGAACCAAAATGTGTCAAGTTATGAGCAAGATTGTGGCCAAAAGAAACTATAGAATCCAAATACAACTCATGTGAGTTGTCATCAATATGAAGATGGGATCAAAGTGCATGCCATGCGACTACACTCTAATAAAATTATTACGCAAGAATCCCCCTTGATGGAACTTTATTGAAGTTCATTTATTACAATACCCCAAGATTGTATAACATGTAGAAATCAAAGAGAAAATGAAAACATAAAGCATGTAAAAAGGAAAGATTGCATGCAAGGATTAATGTTCACATATGCTTCTATGAAAAAAAATTTGACCTCAGATCTGCGTAGAGGACAAAATCAACTTTCTGATGATGTAAAGTTTGTGAAAAATGGACACCCTATGCTCAAGTTATGAATTTTTGAAAAAAAAAGATTAAATTTTGCTAGTCGAAAATGTAGACATGACCCTTCTAATTTGATTTTTTTTTTAAATTACTTGTTGCATGCAAAAACTAATAGATACACAGATAATATTTTGGTGATGTCAAAAAAACCCACAAATCATTTTTGAATCCAAAAAGTAGAACATGCGATTTGGTAAAAATAAAAAACTTCACCTACAAGGAAAATAGTCACAATTTGGACAACTATTTCTACAAGTTCTTCTCACTATCTAAAAAATATAGTAGATACCCAGATCGTATTTCGTGATTTTAAACAAAAACCATAAAATATTTTTCTTAAAAATATATGAAGAAAAAGATATTGGTTGTTTTTTTATCTAAAAGGCACCAAAAAATCGCTCAAGTTTGATCCCTTGAGGATCCTAAAAAAAATTCTTTGATTGAATTTCTCCCAAATCTGAGAAGGGGCTTGCAAATCAGAGCTCTGATACCATGTTAGAGTTTCCAATAAACTCCATAAAACCAAGATCACCTGCAAAACCTAGATTAGCTTTCTACAAGAAGAAAAAACATGTTTGAATTTCTAGTTTTATGCCGAAACCTAAGGTTGTTCATTGGAAAGTAACAAAACATGTTTTGAGATATATTCATGGTACAATGACATATGACCTAGAATGTAGAATGCAAATTTTTCCTTGTGTGGTTACATGGATATAGAATATGTAGGTTCAATGTATGGTAGGAAGTCTACTTTAGGCTTCATTTTATTTTTGGGATCTGGTCTAATATCTTGGGGGAGAAAAAAAAATGTTTCTGTCTTCCATAGAGGCAAAATATCATGTCGCAAGTGGAACTATTTTTGAGGTGATACTATTACGCCACATTTTGATACGTATGGGTGTTCCTAAGAAGGTCCTACCACATTGTTTTGTAACAAGCAAAGTATGTTGAATTATTTTTGCAATCCTTAGTTCATGAGCAAACCAAGCATATTGAAGTTCAATGTCACTATATCCGTGAGCATGTTCAACGAAAAAATATCCAAATCTATTTTTTTTACTCAAGGGAAATGTGTTGACATATTTACCAAATCTCTTGCAACTGTGAAGTTTGAATATTTTTTAACTTTCTTGATTTATTCTCTTGGGCATAAGGGGGGATTGTTAGAATTTATCATATTTTTACTACATCATTATCATTGACATGGTTGTTAGGTAGTTGTTCGATGCAGTTAGTTGGTTATGTGGTTGCTTAACTACTTTTTTGTATTTATTTATTTTTGTTTTGCATAATAAAAGAGTGTGTTCACATTTCTTATTATAATGAAATGCATGGGAAAACCACAAGATACAATATCATTACAATTTACATTTTTCTTATTTCCTTTGCAACTCCATCTAGCCACTGAGAAGGATTATGTTGCTACTTCAGAAAAAGGTTTTTCTATTTTGAATTATCTTTCACACCTAAATTTGTTGTATTGTTATTGTCTTTAGGGATTTACTTCCTTTCTTTCGATGGTTGTTGTATTGGATATTTCCCCTTTTTAACTATCCTCTCCTTAGGACTACCATTCTTGATACTATCCCCTATAACATACCTTTCTTTCTCATAACCAGGTTGATCAATCCTTAATATTGTAGCATTATTCTTGTCTTTTGGGAAAATATTTTTGCATCTTAATTGATGACTTTTTTGTGCATGTATGAATCTAACCTTGGTGAGAATGCTCTTGTCTTTATCTATAGGATTTTTTCCTTGGTGCTTTTGCCTCATTATTTCTCTCAAATTTTTAAAATCATGAGGTGAAAACTCGTTTTCTGTCTATTTTGCTTCTTATGCTTCATACAATGCCCGATATTGAACAACAAATTCATGATACTTATAACACAGTATATTGTTCATCTGGGTTTTCCACATTTGTCAAAGTAGTTTGTGTAGTTGTCGCCATTATCTTGGTATTGGTTTGGGTTTTGGAAAGGCTATTGCCTCATTAAGTGTCTATTTGTCATCTTCTAAAGAATTTGCTCTAAACGAAAGTAGCCAACTCAAGTAGCTGTGGACCTACAGTAAGTCCGTAAATCCCGTTGTCAAGCCAATGGAAAGGCACGTTAAGGGTGAGTAGTAAGCCAGAAAATGTAACAGCAAACGAACAGGCGAAATCAAGTAAGTTCTAAATTCTTCCTAATGGCTAGTCAACGCTCAATGAATGCAAGCAATTCTCTTTCCTCTATTATCCATAATCACTTTCAAGATAAGGAAGAACTAGTAGACGAACATGGCAATTTCAAATTTCCAGATGTTAAAATATCTGATTTGTATCTCGAGAAAGGCATAAAAGCAAAAATGATGAATTCTGTGCAACAATCTGAAATCAATCTTAGAGTCTCAGGTGTAGGCATTTGCCCAGTCTATCTTCCCTTTTTGTTACCTGAAGACATTAAGAGATGGAAAGAAAAAGGTTTCTTTCATGTGCATTTTTCTTTGGTTGATATTATATTACATCCCCATTTTAATTACGATATAGGTGCTAGGTATTTTGCAAGTCTCATAGATACTCGATGTACAATTTGGGACCAAGCCGTCATAGGACAATTTAGAGGTCGCTTAGTTAAGTCCTTTGATGAAGAAAAAGGTGGTGATTCCCGTCTATCTGTTAAACCTAATTTCACCATCAATCTTGAAGACAAATATGTCCAGTCTGCCTTCTGTCTTCTATTGCAAGTAAAAGGAGTTATTCTCCAACCTGATTCCATATATGCTATTGTAGGCGGTCGATGTGTGTATAGGACATAAAACATCTGATACCAACATAACATCTTACATAAATTCAGATTTTGATACCAACATAAAACATCTTACATAAATTTAGATTCTGATCATCCAGATCGCTCAAAGCGCAGGAGAGAGCATAATTCTGATATAACTTACAACTCTTTCTAGACCCTAGACTCTTTTAAAACTTGAGAACTTGCTCCGAGATTGTGTGTGGAGATAGGCGTCTTCGGGGTCTTCTTATAGGAAGAAACTGGTTCCACCGAAGCTGATCTTTTACCTTCTTTTTCATAAATTTTGAGTTCCATCGTTTTGATGAGGGACACGTAGAAGGAATCTTATCCGTAGCAGGACCCACAGGGTTAGAGTGTGAACTTGGATAAGATTCGACCGACAACCTCTTCTGTAGCCATGTAATAAGTGGCATAAACAAGAAAAGTAGACAACCGTGATTAAAACACATGTCACATACATGTCGACTTTACACCCAAAAGTCACTATGGGGATCATGCTTTTGATCACGAGAGCATCTACTCGTACACACACTTTCGGTAGTGAATTCACGGATTTGTCAGAATGAGTTGTCTCTCATCTTTACTTTATTAAAGGTAAAGTAAAGTAAATCCTGTGATGGACAGACCCCATCACTAGTTCATAGGACAGACAAACCCATGTGCTTATCATCAGAATGGTATTGGATTCAATAATTCATTAGGTAACTCTTGATAAACTAGAGCCCAATCATCGTCCCTTGGATTAAAAACATGGTCAATTTGGACTACATAGTCCTGAGAATAAGCTCGATCTAGTTCAACTCTTTTTGCTAGTAATGCTGGTTTAAGCTTGATCTCCATATCTTCGATTCTTACTTCAGGTCTCCATCTGGCTTCAAGAGGATATAATTCAATTCTTGGAAAATTATATCCTGTTCTAGGATAATGTGTCAGATATTGCACCATACAATCGGTCATGATCCTTTTGAATTGTGGGAATAACAAATCTAAGAATTCTTCCATATCTGGATTAAATCTGGCTCCTATTAAATCAGTATAGTCTTCAAATGTATCTTGATCAAAAGTAATTCTAGTAATAAAACCAAATTTCAAATTTTTCAAAATATTCATTTTACTCTGTTTTGACCAATTCATACCAAACAAACCTTTGATGCGTACTTGGATTGAATTGTTTCCACACCAATATCTGATAGGAGCATGATTTAGTCCTATGGATTCTCTGAAATCTTCATCTTCATCTGAATCAATTAATCCTTGTGCATGGTGATAACTGATCTGATTTCTAATATTTGAAAGCCATTTATTTAAGAAGTAAGATTCCAACAAGATTAGAACAATTTCTTTTGGAAGGGATGGAAGACTAATATTACTAGGATTTATCATATACATGCCAGTACCATCAGGCCTAAACCAATCTGGATCATTAAATTCTAGATCTGAATATATAGATCCTGCAAGTTCTCTTGTCAGAGTATCTGCTAATGGATTATTTTCTCCTTTTATCCATTCAATCTCAAAATCATAGCTGAGAAATTCAAAATACCATCTTGCAATTCTACCTTGAGCTATATCTTTATTTGGTTTTTTCTTGAGCAGGCTCCTCATAGCTTGACTATCTGTTCTTACAGTGAATTTTACTGGCTTTAGAAAAAATTTAAGCTTTTCTATACCTTTTTTGACTGCCAGTATTTCCTTTTCATAGATGTGATATCGGCTTTCAGTATCTGTGAAAGTACCAGAGCGATAGCCGCATATATCCCTTTTACCATTTCCCTCTTCTTGAATTAACACAGCAGACCAAGTTGTGTCAGAAGCATCAGTATATAAATATAAAGGTAAATCATTAGAAGGGGTTTGTAAAGAGGGCAAATGTTGGCATTTTGTTTTTATCCTTTGAACAGCTTCTGTAGCTTTTAACGACCATTCTTCTGCTTCTTCTTTCAAGTGTGACTGGATGGCTTTTCTATCCTCAGCAAGTCCTTTATAGAAGGGCGAAACATAATTTAAACATCCAAGAAATCTCTAAATTTGTTTTTTATCTTGGAGAATATCTGGAAATTCCTGAATGCGCTGAAGGATGTGAGGCTGAAGTTGTACTCTGCCATTTTTCAATTTTAAGCCAAGGAAATCAATCTGGCTTTCTCCAATTACCATCTTCTTTGCTGTGAGGCATATCCCATGTTTTCTTAGTGCTGCATAAAGTGCTTCAAGGTGCTGCAAATGGTCAGGAATAGAGTCAGAAAATATAAGAATGTCATCAATATAAACAGCACAAAAATCTTTAAGATGCCTTAAGGCTTGGTCCATTCTTCGCTGGAAATATGCTGGAGCAGTACATAATCCAAAAGGAATTACATTCCATTCATATAATCCTTGTTGGACTGAGAATGTTGTTTTATATCTATCTGATTCTTTGACCTTAATTTGCCAGAATCCTGACTTGCAATCAAATTTTGAAAAAACTTTCTTGTGAGTAGCCCTTCGTATTAAATCAGAACTATGAGGAATGGGATAGTTGAAAGGAAGAATAATATCATTGAGTGGTTTGTAATTGATACAAAGCCTTTTTTTACCTCTGACTTGTTCAGCCCTCTTATTCACCAGGAATGTTGGACAAGCAAATGGGCTTTTACTAGGCCGGATGAATTTCCCATCTAACAATTCTTTGAGTTGCTCATCCATTTCTTTTCTTTCTGTAGGACTCATGAGATAGGCAGGTTCATGGGGCATGACTGACATGCATTCGGGTCTAATTTGTATTTCACATTCTTCATGATCTTGAGACCAGAATTGTAATGGATTGAGACTGCAACAATCTGTCTCAAATCTTTGTTTAATTTCTCTGAATACATCTGTTATTTCTTCTGCCATTTCTTTGCTGGATTCCTGTTTATTTTTCTTCTTTCCATTGTCAAATTTATGATTGACTATCTTTAATGCTGGGATTTCAATCTGACCCTCTTCATGTCTTAATGAAATTTTATGTTTCCAAAATTGAAGGGGCTCATATTTTGTTAAGAACAAGAATCCTAGCAAAACATCATCTTCCAATTCATTATATTCAATGAAATCAGTGACAAACATTTTTCCCATTATTTCTATGTGTACATCTTGTGCATACCTGCCCATCTGAATTCTTTCTCCATTTATTGCATAACTGTGTGGAAGGTCTGGTCGATGCTTCCAGAAATCTGGAGGAATTGCATTGGTTTTTGCCAAAGATCGAGAAGAACCTGTATCAACAAATGCATCTAATGGAATCTTTTTATATCCTGGAAAACAGAAATTTATTCTGACATAGTTACCATTGTTGGAGAGCAATAATGAACAAGTTTTTTCATATGTTTTTTCAATCAAACTATTTCCACTGCTGCTGCTAATTTCTTCATCTTCTTTTTCAGACTCAACTTGGTGGTCTGCTTTGAACAAAATGTCTTTAATTTCCCCTACTTCTGCAGAAAGATTTCTGATTTCTTTTTGTTGAGTCTTAAGCAATCTTTTTAACTCAGCAATATCATCCATAAGAATGTCAAATTTTTTAAAGATTGCAATGACATCAGTATCAGTACCGGAAGATTTTTGTTTTGAAGAAGAAGTCTTTGAAGAGGATGATTTATCTTTCTTTTGCCATGGAGGCACTTTGTATCCATGGTCAATATCTCTTTCAACCCCTTTGGAGGGTTTTGTCTGCAACCGTAACCGTTTCTCCACTTCCCCTTTATCTGATTCTAAACTTTTGAGTTTTGCAAAATGCTGTTGAACAACCTTCTTTCTTTATTCTTTAGTTCCTGCCAGTTTATAAGGATCCTTGGATTTTTCTATCTGTATTTTGACTTGCAGATCTTTTAATGTATCTTTGAGGAGAGAAGTGAGGAAATCCTCATCTGGATCGAAACTCTCTGGTTCTGGATCATAAAGATTTTGCAGGTGTCTATATCGATCCTTAACATCTTTAAATTTTAACATAAAACTAGATTCAGGAACTTTTTCAACTAACTCATAAAATTCATTAGAATTTTCTGAAAGATTGCTGCTATCAATGACTTCCCATCCTGGATTATCATATTCAAAAATGGCATAAATTTTTGTACCAGGATTTAATTTTTTGGGACAATTAGTAGCATAGTGGGGCCCTTTGCAAATAAAACATTTGATACCTCTAGGGGCCTTATTATTCCTTTTCCTCAGTAAGTATGGTGGTGTCTGTTTAGACCATTTTCTTTTCTTATAGGGGATTGCCCTATATTTCTTTTTATAACCATGCTTACAATGCTTGCTATGCCTAAATGTGTATTCTCCTTCATGATATTTTTTGTGAGAACACCTCTTACATCTGCATTTTCGGCCACAGCTACTTCTTTTGAACTGTTTCA
>VDFB02285735.1:159243-260200 GCA_007258455.2 Sequoia sempervirens | reverse complement strand
ATTGACAAAGACTGACATGACTGACTTTGACTTTGTTTTTGGGATTTTTTGAAAGTTATCTGAATTTTTTTGGGTTTTGACATTTATTTATTTTTTGGATTTTGAAATTTTATAATTTTTTATCTTATTGAATGTTTTGATTTTTTTGTCTTTTTGAAATGTTTTGATTTTTTTGCATTTTTTTGAAATGTTTTGATTTTTGGTCTTTTTGATGTTTTATGAGGATCGTGACAAATGCATGTGAATGATGCCTACAAGCAAGCAATCAAGCATGCACAAGAATACAAGGACAAACATGATCTTTCCCCTAGTCAAGTTGAATACCAATTGACAGGTGATGATGATGATGATGACATTGTTTGACGTGGGAAGGACACATCTCAAAACAACGTGAGGATGATGATAATGTGACTAAAGGATCAAGGTTTGCAACAAGGCTAGGAACAAAGCCAAGGAATGTTTTGGATGGTGTATGAGGTTGCATAGCAACATTGTATGGATTAGGCTTATTGCATTTGGAATGACTTCTTTTTCAGGATTGAATGGCATGATGGAAGGATGGAAGGATAAGCGGATTAGAATCCTTAAACCAATGACGAGGGAAAGCCAAGTCCAAAAATAGGTATGAAATGATAATGGATTGATTTTGGTAAAATATAGGAGACGTGAGGATTATTAGATGGTAGAATTAGCATATGATCTCCAAGGACTATGTCGCATAGGAATAATTTGTTTTCTCTGAGGTATGGGTTTGGAAAATGCTATGAAGGCTATGACATGATATTTCATGGATAGTGTATGACTAAAGGATAGACATGTCAAGAGTTTTCCCAAAGCATGATTTATGTTTGTACCCTAGTGTTTATCAAGATCAAAGTAGGTGGGAAAATGGATGGAAATGATAGGACTTTGATGGATAGATGGAAATGTCATAAGAAATGTCATGCGAAGGGTATGGGGGATGAGACAACTTGCCCCAAGTGTAATGGTCCACATAGATAATTTATTTTACACATGATGCCTATTTGCCAAGTTTTCATCATGGTACTTATCCAAAGCACCATAAAAATGGTTTTCACTATTGGACGAAATTTTTCTCTTTACTTTTTTCTTGACTTTTTTTCTTTATTTTTTTGGTGTCACCAAGATGCCTGTTTGCCAGGTTTTGATCAAAGCGATAATTTTTTATTTTATTTTACTATATTTTTGGTATTTTTGTATATTCTGGATGGCCTTGATATTTTTAGATGATCACTGATTATTCTGAATCCTTCAATGGTGTTGATGTAGAGACTAGCGCCATGATATGCCAATACTGACCTTGATGGAGTAGTTGATTTGTTAAGATCATAGCGCTTGCATACAACTGATTGATGTTATTGTGATCCTTGTTGATACTAGAGTTGGTCTTATCAGAATACGCACATCATGATAGAGTGTTATGGAGTCCTTATGATAAAGAGTTGCCGCCAAGATGCGATGGATTTGTGATGTAGGATTTTTAGACTTTAGGCGAGAGGTAGGATTATGATGGATGATGGTAGATGTGTTTGTCAATTTAGATGTAGGAATTTTCATTCGCCAAACTTGGGGTGATGGATGATGGAGTTTGGATTTAGGATAGTTTTTGGAATCAACACTTTTATATGCCTTGCTTGATGACCATTTTGAAGGAGGTGGACATTTATTATATGTGGGAGTCCTCTTTTCTTGTGGCTCCACGTTTTGATTGACTTTTGGATTTGGAATATATTTTTTGCTTGATCCATTTTTCTTTGGGATCCATATTAAATTTATTTGTCCACTTGGATTTTTGTTTGATGCAATGGCATTTGATTTTTTTGACTTTGAACTTTGGATTTGTAATAATTTTCTTTTTGTTGGTTCCAAATGGAAGGTTTAAGATATTGGGAATGATGATTTATGATATGGATGGAAGGAGTGTTGGAAGCAAACTTATGACAAGAACTACTCATGGCCTCCATTTTGATATTTGTATTAGATAAAGTTTCCCCCAATATCTAGGAGGTAC
Source organism: Sequoia sempervirens (assembly GCA_007258455.2). NCBI lineage: Eukaryota > Viridiplantae > Streptophyta > Pinopsida > Cupressales > Cupressaceae > Sequoia > Sequoia sempervirens. The sequence goes on along the minus strand of VDFB02285735.1, from coordinate 258,168 downwards.
CACTAACATCATTAGATTTGTTGATTGAAGAATAGCCAAGACCTTGATGTATATAATTTTCCTGAAACTGTACTGGTTCTAGAATTCCTTCCTCGTGTAGGCCTAGTCATTTTACTTGATACCACATGCTCTGACATATTCTTTTTGCGATGGGAATTTTTTTTGTTTTTAAAACAAGATGCTAACCCATAATTGTATATGTGGAAATTGTTACTTGGAATCTTCTCCTCTGCGAGAAAGCCTGATTTGATAAAAGTGGATGATCCTAGTTGATATAATGTCTTAGCTTCATTGATATGTGGGATAGATTTCTAATTGATATCTTTGGTATGATTTTTTGAAACATTAGATTATGACGATTCTTCAAAAGATATTGACACTTCCAAGTGTTAGGGTTAGAAGGCAGATATCTAACAAGTTAAATGTAGATTTAATCAATAAAACAGAGAAGTAAAATACACAGAAAAATTAACACGGAGAATTTAACATGGTTCACCCAATCCGAGCTACATCCACAAAACCGCTTGGAGATTGATCATGCTCCACACCAAACACCAAGTCGATGTAGAAACCTTACTTATGGTCATTATCATAGAGTCTAGTGAATTCAACTATAGCTTGATCATTTGAAAATATGCCTAGAGTAGGAGACTCTTGTTCTAGAGGAAGATCATCTATGTGTCCCATGGAGGCAAGTGTCTCATTTTGGGAAATGGATGTGTTTGGTACTTAGGATCAACTTCAAATGTTTGATCATGAATGCCATAAAGGTCGATGAGCGGATCATTTTGGATTTCTTGATCAATGGTACTGTCTTGGTCAAAGATGGGTTTGTCTTGGATGACATGATTGTGAATGGGATCTTGATCAAACATAGGTGTATTTTGGATGCCATGATTATCTAGAAGGACTTCTTGAATGGATTTAAGGATGGGGTCATGAGATGGACTACTTCGATCTTGACATGAAGGTAAAGTTATGATGTCATGCCTTGGGTTTTCCTCTTGACATGTACCCTCAAGTCTAGGCAATGGAATGTGACTTTGGACAAGGATATGATTTTCATGACAATGTATTTTCATGACTAAATGTAGCTTGGGATGGAGTGAATAGGAATGGATTAGTGGACAAAGCAATGCAAGAGGATGTGGACACTTGGAATGGAGAAGTGAATGATGGACTAGAATAGGACGTGGAGGCTTGGAAGGGATTAGTGGAAAGTTGGTTTCCCTTGTCAAGGTTAAGATAAGGGTGATAAGTGGACATTTGTTGTGGATTAATGACATGGATTGTTCTAAGGGACTCTTGATAGTGAGTGTAGATGGATGGAGGATTAGGGTTTATGAGTTGTTGGTAAGAGGGATAGATGGGTGGTTGACTATGGGTTGCGGGTGATTGGGATAGAGAATTAATCCACTGTCTCTTGAATTATATGGCTTGTTGGGCTTGACCATTGTGAATTAATTGGTATTCAGCTTGACTAGCAAGCATATCAAGGTGAATTAAAGACATGGTGGTGAGGTAATGTCACTATGATGCAAATGTGATGGTATGATGAAAGGTGGAGTATGACTAAGGTATGTGATATGATGTCTAAGGTATGAAAATGCAAAGGTATGACCTAAGCCTAAGGTATGCAACCTAAGCTATGTCTTTTGTATTTTTGAATATATAGGGATGCCTAATAATAATACCTAAATTAAAATTCAAGGTGACGATAGTCTATGACTAAGGCATGAAAGTGTGGAATGAAGGGATGGAATAGTATGAACTAGTATGAAGGCTAAAACCTAAGATACAATTGCTAATCAAACTAATATAGGTATAGCAACTAATCTGATTATCAATGACCTTGGGTAAAGTAAAGACTGTTAAGATGTGTTGACAAGGTGGTCTCAAACTGGACTGATGAGCTGAGGAACCTCGACCTAAATGGCGAGGACTAGGATGAGTGTTGTCTGAAAGATAAGGTCAAGAGAATACATATTTCAAGCTATAGTCTAGTCTGAGTTTGATGGGCTTCTTAATCAAGAGGTTTATGCAAGCTAAAAGGATGACCTAAAGTGTCGATCTATGGGGAATGTATAATGCAAAAAGATGAGGTGATGGATGAATGAATGATGGCAGAAATGGAGTAAGCAATTCCTTGGTCTAAATAGATTTAGATGTGAAGCTTGTTTTGGATGTGTTGGCCTAGTTTGTGTCAAGGTTTGAATGTCGTAAGTTTCGGGTGTGGTGTTTGATTTGCTTTTTTGCTTTGAATACACACACATAAAACACAATTTCTTGAGTTTGTTTTTTTATTATGAATGTTGTTTAACTATTGCAATAAAAGAACATTCAAGTACAAATCCTAGGCTAGTAGAGACAATATTTGTTGGATCCCCACTTTGATTTCTCCAACCGCACCTATTCAAAGCAGATAGCTTAGAAGTTAGGTGGCACTGACTCCACTCCATGGCACTCATTTCTCGAGCGCACCAAACTTCAAATTCCCAAAGACCCAAAGATCTCAAGGAATTTTCTATCTCAAATTTGAACTACAAAAATGTGGGACGACTTTAGAGGTCCGACCTCCTGCACCAACAAATAGAAGGATTTTGGCTTCTAAAAACAAGAGGTGTCTAGTAGGGGATTATCGTGAACAAAAAGCCCATCTGTAATCGCCTAAGAATTGAGAGGCCCACTCCCACTCTCATCACCAGCAAGTCTAAGCGGACCGAGGGTCTAGCGGCTTGGCTTTGAAAGATGCTATCCACTCCTTGGGGTACAACTTTCATTCTCCCCCCTTTGATATAGCCTACCACAAAATGTGCTCGAGGTCAAACCTTGAGGTGATGAAATCCCTAGGAAAGCCTCTACTAAAAATAAAAAGGAGACCAATGTGTATTTATCGTTACCCAGGATCGCACAAGTGTGCAAGGGAAGAGGATACATACACATTAGCTCGTGTAACACATAATGTGCAAACACACCAAACATGAAAACAAAGTTCTTTTTAAGCACCAATCGAAGTGTTTGCTATATTAAAAGACAATCAGTTTTTAAAAAATCAAGTCTTCAAGAAACGTCCTACACTAAATGTCATTAGTAGTTTCAAGCCTCCAGTCTTCAACAAACGTGTGTTTATGTTTTCATTTTTCAAGTCTTTGACATGCAAACCTGCACAAAAGCCAAATTAACAAAATTAGCCCTGAAATTAATAAATAAAACTAAACTAAAATGAAAAATGGCATTTAATCTAGAGAATCTAATTAATATAAATTAAAAATTTAAATCTAAACTAAATTAGATTAAATCTAAATTAAATCTAAACTAAATCAATTCTAGACTAAATTAAACTTAAATTAAATTAAATTTACATTCTAAATTAAATCTAAATTAAAAAATCAAATCTAACTAAAAATCAAATCCTAAATTAAAATTAAATCTAACTAAAAATCAAATCTAAATTAAAATTAAATCTAGCTAAAAATTAAATCTAAATTAAAAATCAAATCTAACTAAAAAATCAAATCCTAAATTAAAATCAAATCTAGATTCTAAACTAAGTCTAAATTAGAAATTAAATTTAAATTAAATTTAAAATAAATTGATCTAAAATCTAAATCTATCTAGATTTAAAGTTAATCTTAATTAACAAAAGCAAAAATCATGTCCTTGATATTTAGGATATGCATGGGAGATAGGGATGAAAATTTAGGATATGCATGGGAGATAGGGATTTGCGATACAGTTTGGTGTTGATGAATGATTTGGATGGAAGATAAGTTTCCCTCGTCAAGGTTCTAGAATAAGGATGACTCATGGATGTTGATTAGGGATTAATGTTATATATTGTGTTAATTGGTTGTTGATATTGAAGATAGATGAATGGATGACTAAAGCTTATGGGTTGTTGGTAAGTAGGTTGGAATGTTTGGGGTTGTTGGTATGGATGAGAGATGGATGGATGACTAGGGATCATGGTTGATTGATATTGAGGATCGATGGATAGGTTACTAAGGATTGATTGGTATTCAACTTGACTACAAAGGAGATCAGGGTAAAATGAAGACATGGTTGTCAGTTTGGATTAAGATGGATAATGGGTTGGTTTGGATCGATAAGTTGGTGGAGTTGTGTTTGGTTTGATATACTGTGTGGAACCCTGCGAGGGGTTCTCGAATGGATATGTGTTATGCTATAGACTGAAAGTGTACCCATGCATGTTTTGACTTGTACCGAAATGGTGGTGTTGCATAGGTGGGATGTGTTGTTTAAATTATGACGTGCATGTGGGATTTGGGTTGAATTATGGTGGTGGTTGATTAAAACCAAATGTGAATGATGAACCAATATTGTTTGGTTGTTGTTGTGGGGTTGATTAAATCCAAATGTGAATGTTGAACTAGGATTAGTTGGTTATTGTTATGGGGGTTGAGTGTTTTGAATTGCTCTAAAAAAGGATCTAGTCCTTTTCAGAGGTACGTTTATTGTAAGTGTGGAATAAGTAAATAAGTAAAAACACTTCTTAATGGAACATTGTATCAATATTTAACAACAATTAACTAATTTAAAGCACAAAAAACTTGAAAGCGTCTCATTGTTTCCTATCCCCAAAGATTTATTAAATCACAAAGGGCTCTCAGATTTGGTAAGCAGTGTGACTGTTAAAATCCCAATCTAGAGAATGGAGTGATGCTAAATGCAATGATGTACTTCTATATGGTGATTTCTAAATGATATTGATGCTACTGTAAACTATGCTGACATGAAACCTAATGGATGAAAGCTACAATAAAACTAAGATGCAGTCATGATATTGATTCTATAAATGCTATGATTGCTATGATGCTATGATTGCTTGATTGCTAAGATATTATTCCTCCAGAGTAAGTTTGCACAAATATGAAAGATTTTGGATGCATTTCCTGTTTTAGAAGGCTGTATATATAGATTTCACGGCAGCACATTGTGACGGGGCAGTACAACAAAGGCTTGGATTCAATTTGGAGATTGAATGGTGAAAGATTGAGAAGCTTGAGCTGATTATGGGAAAGGTTTCTCCCCATGAAAACATCAAGCATGATGATAGGAAGGATCAAAGGAAGAAGATTTGAGAGATTAATTCCAATTTGTCTCTAATTCGTCTCCATAGCTTCCCGTTAATGCCGACTGAATTAAATTGGATATTTGAATATCTAATTTGGTAGGTGAGTAAATAGAGGAATTACTTTATGCTTTTATTTGAATAATTTGATTTATTCAAAATTAGCAAAAGGGAATAAATAATTTAATAAAACAAACTTTATAGAATTTGTTTATTAAATAAATATAGAAGGGATATGATAATTAAATAACAAAGTATTTAACCTTGTTTATTTAATTAAGATTGAAATAATGTGATAATTAAATAACACAAACTATTAAAGTTGTATATTTAATTAAACTTGAAGAATAAAAGAATTAGAATGTGAACTATTTAAATAAATATTTCTATTTATTTATTAAGTTGATAAATTTAATTATGATAATTAAATAAAACAAAGTGAAATTTGTTTATTTAATTAAGATGAAAATAATAGAATAAAGATTGAAGAATTTAAGATGAACTATATAAATAAATATTTATATTTATTTAATAGTAGACGAAATAAAGGTTAATTAATCAAATAAATCATATTTAATTAATTATATTCTCCAGACCATTTTTAGGTTTATACATTTTTCCCCTCTTTGAAGTGATGTGTTTACGCATTGCTTCAAAGAAAATTTTGTTGCTGCTGCTAGTATCGACGAAAAAAATTCAGTATGCCCCAAACATTGATTTTCAAGAAGTGATGAATATATGCCCCCTCGGGAGATAAATTAATGAATTTTTGTTTTTTTTTGAATTTTTAAGAATTTTTCAATTTTTAATGATTTTTTGATGTTTGGATAATGATTCGATGAAGATTCGATGGTGAAATAATTTATCTCCCGATAAAGAATGTAGAATATTGCCCCTAGATTAATTTGTATTAATCTCCTCTTAAAAACAATAATTAATCTCATAAAAATCCCATCAAAAAATAACCTTTAAAAGGTAAAAAAGGTCATTTTCAACCTCATTTGTGCATGAGTTTTTTAAATCTTTGTGAGAGAGCAATTTTGTGCAATTTGGAGTAGAATGTTGATTCCCTACCACACTCACCGGTTCGAGCATGTGCGACGTCACCAACGGTCGACCGCTTACGAACCTTCGATATGTACCTGATAACCCCTCATTTTTAGTGCATTTCCTCATTTTTAGCATTTCTTTTGTTTTTAAAATCTTCATGTTTTTTAGTTCTTCTGCATGTCGCAGTAGCACTTTTACCTGTTGTTCTAATGCTTAGAAAGTTTTAGCGCTTCAGTAGGATACTTTAGTGCTTTGGTAGGATAGTTTAGCGCTTCGGTAGCTTTAGCGTGTAGGATCAAAAGTTTAGCGCTTAGACATACTGTTTTAGCGCTTTCAATTTTTTAGTGCTTATACCCTATATTTTAGCGCATTTCCCCGATGAAATAGCGCTTTTGATTTTTTAGCGCGTTGACCATCTATTATGGCACTTTTGCCTGATGAAGTAGCGCTTTTGATTTTTTAGCACTTTAATTGTCTGTTTTAGCGCTTTTACATTTTAAAATGGCGCTTTTGATAGTTTGGCACTTAGAAACTCTGTTTTAGTGATTCTAAGTCAGATTGCAAAAAATTATCAAATTTGTCTTGATTTTGTCAATTTTTTATCGTGTCATCCTTTGGTTTGATATGATTCATGATCCTGATCAAGTAGATGATGTTCAACCTCATGATAGGTGAGGTCTGATGTTTGATTTGATGATAATTATCCTCATGATAGGCGAGGAATAATTAAAATTTGATTGATGAACCTCATGACAGGCAAGGTTGATTTGATGTATTGACCTCATGATAGGTGAGGTTCAATGATGTTTGATGATTGACCTCATGATAGGTGAGGTTTAATGATTGTTCGCTCCCAAGATTTAAGAAAAAGTTTCACCAAGAGCTAATTAGGTTTGATAGGATAATAGATGTGTGATGTTTTGACAAGGAGTACTAACTTTGAATATTTCCTGATAATAGGAGTCATTGGTGAACCTCCAGATTAGAGAGCGATTTTCGTAGACCTTTGATTTGATACGACAGTTGGCCCAACCTGAGACAACTATCATTACAAATTGTGGACTATCTTCTCTACTTGATATGCCCCAAATTAGGATTAATTGGGGTCTATTGACATCATTAGCGGAGAGGTGGCACAACGAGCATAACACCTTCCACTTAGCCACCGGTGAGATCACAGTCACACCAGAGGATGTTTGGAGGATTTTGCAGATACCAGTTGTGGGTGATATTGTTGTTTACAATTCATCAGAGCAGGGTGGTACTAATGCTCTTCGGAGGGTATTTCAGGATGTTAGGATTGCTGGAGAGTGGATTCCGTGGCGGGAGATGGTGGACACTTATCCTACTTTGCCGAAAGTTCTTGCTAAATTCATCAGAGGATTCCTTTGTCCTGATCACAGGTCAAAGGGATTCACTGTTGGTTGGGGCTATGTACTAGAGAGTATGGTTGTACACGGTACTATATATGCTTGGGGCATGTGCATGCTTGCCCACCTTTATCATGATTTGCATTTCGCGATATACCTTGGAGGTCGGAGCTTATCAGTCGGTGTTACTTTACTTCAGGTATGGGCGTGGGAGCATATTGTTGTCACGCGGCCAATTTTAGTGAGGTAGCGTCCTGCCAAGCGTCCATATGTACATATTTATGTCGGTCAACTTACTCAGCTTAAGCTAGGTAAGTTAGATCATTGGCACAGAGTATTACATGATATGGAGACTGTAACCTAGCGCCCCTACTTGGATTGTGAGCAGTGGGACAAGGATGACATGTAGTTTCCATACTTATGTTAGTCGTTTACTTTTATTGGGCATACACGATGGGTTCTCGAGAGATTTCTTCGAGACAAGTGCTTCATAAGTACGACATTGTTCAGGGTATTTTGTAGTGTGTCCCACACTATGCTCGACGACAATTGGATTCAATAGATTGGGGGCCTGGGATATGATATGATGCGGTAGTGCAGGAGTTTAAGGCTTTACAACCATATATTTGGGAGATCCAGCCTGAAATTGTGGAGGCACTTGTTATATCAGATTATGTCAAGTACCTTGTTTTGCATCCATTTCCTCGCATTACTATTCCTAATGAACCAACATCATTACCTGCTGGGGAGGAGATGGTGTTTGCACACTGACACCGACGGAGGAGAGAGGAGATTGGTGGTGAGGAGGTTGTCGGTGGAGGATGTTGAGGTAGAGGAGGTGGAGAGTAGCAGTGATGAGGAGGGTAACAAAGATGAGAGTGATAGTAGTGATGATAGAGATGGGGAGAGTAGCAGTGGAGATAGTGATGGAGACAATCCAGGCAGATTGGGTGCAAGTGGGTCAGGTCTAGCCTTGGATGAGTACATGATGCCTCGCAAGAGGTGAGCAATTGTAGACCCATCATAGGAGGATGTGCAACAATAACAGTAGACACAGATAGCAAGCCTGCAGGTATAGGTTCAAACATTATAGGGGCAACTGACTCAGGCATAGGGTTTGTTGGCACAAACCCAGACATAGATGCAGGCACAGGCTCAGGCCCATGCACAAGCTCTTGCATCAGTACAGACTTAGTTGGCTGCAACGCAGGCACAAATCACAACCTTGACAGCTGAGAGGGGCATTGCCAAATGGGCTGCAGAGTAGGCTTAGACGACTGTCGAGAGACTACAGAGATTAGAAAGATGGTACAACTTTAGCAGATTACATGCGAGAGGTTGTCCGTATTGGTGAGGAGATAAAGTACTATAAAGGGAAATATTATGATGCAGTTCCCTCTGAGTAGAGAGTCAACTACGCACAATCTCGTTCAGGCAGGAATCATTCTCGAATTGTTAGTGAGGGTGTGACTTAGCCTCTTCTCAGAGACCCGAGAGATCCTAGTATTTCCGATGGTGGAGGAGGTACTGGCCCAAATATGCCTACACCATTAGGAGGTAGTACTACATGATGTGATTTCTCCATTGTATTTTGAGTTGATGATGTACATTCTGATTACAACCATTTTTGATGATATCTCTCTCTTTAGTTTAGACATCATTGTATACTTGACATTTATGATTTTGATCTATATGATATGAGACAAATTTTATCGATCTATGATGTGTTCTATATGATTCTATGATGGATGCATTTACTTTCTATGTTCTATATGCCATGTGATATTTATTTTATGATGTTATGGATGCAGTTTAATAGCATGATGATATGCTATGAGTTATGATATTTATTTATGATGTGCATAATGATGATATGTGGATGTATGATGTATTATGATATGTATTTCAAAAGTATATGATAATGTTCCTTTTATGCACGATTATGGATATGATGTCCTAAATGACATATGATGCGGGATGTAAATGGGATGTGCGTACTTTTATTTTGGTGTAAATTCAAATATATGTTGTAATAAATGGATGAAAATGATGTATGATAAATGATATGATTGATGGAAATGTAACTATATGATGTAATAAATGGATAAAAAATGGTGTATGATAAATGATATGTTAAATGGACTATGATATATGATATAATTGATGGATGAATGAAAATGCAATGATATAGATTTATTTTTGAGATTTTCTTATGCAAATTTATGTGATATGAAAAATATGATATGATCAATGCAAAATTATTTGATTCAAATGCATGAATGATGAAATGATAATTAAATGCTTTCTAATGTATGCAACAAAAATGATGATGCAATTACATGATCATGATGATGTTTTTGTTAACGTCAAGTATACTCAATCCATTATGAGAAAAGATAATCATTAATTTGAATCCTTCACAAGCTTTTGTAACAAACACTCTGCAGATTCAAAAACTATTATGATTGCAATCTAATTTTACCATGCAAATTGGCATTTTAACAGTACTTTTGTGCTTTGTATCATCATAGAGCTTTAAAAATGTTGAAAGTAAGTACAAGCATCAATGGTATAATATAAACCAATGATGACCTGAGTACTACTTCCATGATTTTTGATATTGCAAGTGAACACAAGCATCTAGGTATAATTAAACCGAGATGACCTAAATATTTCTTGCGTAAACAGACAAGAATTAACCACTTTCCTATGTGAATTGGAATGCCATCCGTGATAATTTGTAGAGCACTTCCTGTGACAATTCACATAGTAATTATGATTACTTCACAAAAAATAGATAAAGAAAAATATCATTCTTCTTCCTAGCTTCTCTAGTTCAATACATCATTGAGTTGCTCCAAAGAAATGATAACAATGATCAAAGTACATCTATCCAACTTTTTCTTAAAGTATTTCAATCATTATTCAGATTAGATCATCCATTTTGATTTTATGGTGTTTTTGTGTTTTTCGAGAGTTTTGACCAAATACCTAACCTAAAGACCTATCCTAGGGGCCTCGGGGGCTGATCAAAGATTAGCCTTGCCTACGTTATACATGCAGAGACCACGTAGTTCGACTGACACAAACTTTGTTTTTTGACTTTTTGAGATTGACTTTTTGACTTTTTTTTTGGATTTTCTATTGTGATATGGATGTCCAATGTGTTCTGGTGATGATTGATGTTTCATGTTGGGTTGTGTTTCGATCATTGTTTTTGTTGCGTCTATCTTTCTATTGTTTGTCCATTTGATTAAGCTCGATGTTTATTTCCCCCAACGAGGTTCAGATGTTTCCCCCAAGCTAGGGTGAGACACAACCACTTGATATGATATGATAATGGATGTAAAAATGATGGTAAAAGTAACAACCTTGACATGCATCTAAATAGATGGGAAAGCTAGTTTAAATCACAAATAGCGCCTATTTCCAGGTTTTCACTATATGTTTTTATTGCACTTTTTAGTCTTTTTATTATTTTTTTAATATTTTTTGTTACTAAAACACCTGTTTGTCAGGTTTTCATCAAGGTAACCATTTTTAGAAACTAATTCATTCACTAAGTGATTCAGGTGTAGAAATTTATGAGATGGATAATGTTGATAGGTTCATCGAACATATCCCCTTCAGGTGTAGACAATTGATATGCTCCTGATCCATATACTACTATGATGACAAAGGGACCTATCCACTTAGGTTCAAACTTCCCTTTCTTTTCTCTGTCTTGTTGATTTCTAGGGTTTTCCTTTAGGACCAAGTCACCAGCTTGAAAGACTCTAGGTTTTACCCTGTGATTGTAGCTCTTGGACATTCTTTGTTGCTATGCTTTCAAATGATTGACAACTTGTTGATGATGTTCATCTAGTAATTCCAGTTCTTGTAGTCTAGAGATTCTATAATCCTCATCTATAATGATACCCTTCAATGAGACCTGGAGTGATGGAATTTCTACCTCAATAGGTAGGATGGCCTTTGATCCATATACCAAGGCATATGGTGTAGCTCATGTTGGTGTTCTGATGCTGGTTCTGTAGGCCCATAATGTAATATTTAACTAAACATGCCAATCACGTCCAACATCGTTAACTATTTTCTTTAGTATTTTCAGAATTGTCTTGTTTGAGGCCTCTGCTTGGCCATTTCCCTGAGGGTAATATGGTGTTGAGAAACGATGTTAGATGTGAAAATTTTCACATAATTCCTGGACATCTTGGTTCTTAAATGGTCTTCCATTGTCTGTAACTATCGATTGTGGTATGCCATACCAACAAATTATGTAGTTTAGTATGAAAGACGAGATCTATTTTCCAGTGATTGTTGTTAAAGGAACCGCTTCTATCCATTTTGTAAAGTATTATGTTGGTGTGATTATGAACTTGTTTCCATTGGATGAAGACGGGTTTATCTTTCCTACCAAGTCCAATCCCCACTGACAAAAGGGCCATGTTGATGTAAATGGGTGTAATTCTTGTGTTGGCGCATGCATTAGATTACCATGGATCTGACATTTCTGACATCTCTTAACAAATTGATAAGACTCCTTTTCCATGTTCAGCCAATAATACCCCAATCAGAGAAGTTTCTTTGCTAGGGTTGGTCCACTTGAAAGAGTTCCAAAAATACCTTCATGAACCTCACGTACGACTGATTCAGATTCATTGTGTTCTAGACACTGAAGAAGAGTACCATCTAGACCTCGACGGTAAAGGATATCGACAATCAATGTATGTCGAGCGGATTAGAGGATGAAGTTACGCTTTTGGTTTCTAGAAAGATCAAGAGGAAGGATATTATCCTTGAGGTAAGTATAGATCTCTTCATATAGTGAGTTTTGAATGACAGTTATTTGGCATATGGTGTGTGATTCAGGATTGTTGTAAGAAGGTTTAGATACTTGTTCTACCATAAACTCATAACGACCTTGCTTTTCTGGTAATTGCAAGAGGGAAGCAATTGCTTCCATAACATCCGCAACTTTGTTCTTTGCCCTTGGTATCTGTTCGAACTTAATCTCCACAAATTACTTTTTAAGATCATCTATCATTTTCTTATATGGCATGAGTTTTTCATCCTTTGTCTGATACTCGTCATTTACTTGATAGATGACAAGATGTGAGTCCCCATACACTTGTATTTATGTGATGTTCCATTCAATAGCCACTTTGATGTCGATAATCAATGCCTCATACTCAACCACATTATTGGTACATGGAAACATTAGTCTATAGGACCTTGGGATGGTGTGTCCCTGAGGTGTAACAAATAGAATTCCCGCACCAGATCCTCTTTGTGTGTATGATCCATCAAAATAGAGCCTCCATTGTTGTGTGGTAATATTGAGAAGATCATGTCCACATCCAAAAATTCAATGTTCATTAGATGATTATCCTATAACAGAGCTTCAGCTAATTGATCAGCTATCACCTGTCCTTTGATGGTTTTTTCGTTCTACATACTGGATGTCAAACTCACTTAAGATCATGACCCATTTTGCTAGTCTCCCTATTAGAGCCGCTTTGCTGAGTAGATATTTTAATGGGTCTATTTTTGCGATGAGTCTGACTGTATGAGTCAACATGTAGTGTCGCAATTGTTGGTTTGCAAATACCACTGCTAAACAATATTTTTCTATGAATGTGTAATTTATTTCATAATCGTTGAGAGTCCTACTAATGTAGTAAATAGCTTGTTCCTTTCCTTCATAATCTTCTTGTGCCAATAGAGCTCCTAAAGAAATGTCTGTTGTTGCGATATAGAGTAACAATGGTTTCTCTGCTGCAGGTGGCATGAGTATTGGAGGTGACATCAAATGTTGATTTATCTGGTTAAAAGTTGTTGGGCATTCATGATCCCACTTGAATGAGACATTCTTATGAAGTAAATGATTGAATGGGCGCCTTTTGTCTGCCAATTGGGAGATAAATCTCCTGATGGATTGTAGCCTGCCTTGTAGGGACCGTAATTGACTGATGTTTTTAGGCGGTGACATCTCCATTATTGCTTTGACCTTAGCCGGATCCACTTCGATACCTTTTTCTAAAACTATTTATCCAAGGAGTTTTGTTGATGTTACCCTGAACACACATTTCTTCGGGTTCAATCTGACATTGAACTTTTCCAGTCTAGTAAAGATTTTGTCAAGGATCTCCAGATGTCCTCTCTGGTGTATGATTTTGATAAGATGTCATCCACATAATCTTCCATGAAAGTATGGATCATATCATGAAAAATAGTGGTCATTTCCTGTTGATAGGTGGCACCTGTATTTTTCAACCCGAAGGGCATGACATTCCAACAGAATGTACCCCAAGGACAAGTGAATGTTGTCTTTTCTTGATCTTCAGGTGCTATCTTTATTTGGTTGTACCCTGAGAAACCATCCATTAATGACAACATGGCATGGCCTGCTATTAGATCCACAATGATGTCAATACTTGGTAAAGGAAAGTCATCTTTTGGGCACGCTTTATTTAGATCTTTGAAATTTGTGCATATTTTGATGTTGTTATCCGGTATAGATACAGGCACAATATTTGAAATCCATTATGCATAATCAATAGACCTGATAAAGCCTGCATCCAACAACTTCTTCAGCTCAGCTTTACCATCAGGGCGATGTGGGGATGCATTTTTCTCAATTTTTGCTTGACTGGTTTAATTTTGATTGGTAGAGACAGATGATGCATCATAAGACTCAGATCTAATCCTGGCATGTCAGAATAAGACCAAGCAAAATTGATATGCCACTCTTCAAAGAATTTGGTGAATGTGGGCTTCTCTTGTTTTGTCATAGACGTTGCCAGATGTAGGATCTTTGCCTTTTTAGTTGTTCCAAGATTTATGGATTGTGTTGGTTCTACTAGTACTGATGATTTGTCATGGTAATGCTCTGGAAGGGTGTCAAATATTCCATCTTTCATTACCTTAGAAAGGTTTTCACTGTTAGATACGTTCTTTATTTTTTCTTTTTCAAAATCTAATGGTGCATCAGAAAGGTTTTCACCATTAGATCTATTTTTCCTGTTGTCATTTTTGCAACTGAAAGATTTGGCACCCTGTTGTTTTGAAGTATTGTTATGAGTGTTATGGATAGAACTTGTATCAGGTACATCACTGCAAAGATAGTTTATGATGGCATCATCATTTGAAAAGAATGGTAAATGAATAGGTTCGGTGGGTTCCCAGTCAGTAAGTTCGGGATGCCTCAAGGGTAATAAGTCATCAGGTTGAGTAAGGTCAATGACTGTAAGTGTTTTGATGGCCAGGTGGTCAAAGTTGTCAGTGTAAAGGTCAAGGTCTATGATAGTACTCACCTCCAAGTCATCTATCTCAATCAATGTCTGTTTGTCCTCACTTGAGTCATCGATATTTGTTGATCCCATTACAAATGGTCTATTTCCTAAACTTTGTCCCTCCTCTCGTAAGGGTGTATATGCTTGGATTACATCAATTTTTTTGTCAGTGTATGATGTGGCAGATAAATGATCCCATTCATACTCATTGTAATCTGTGTCAGAACCATCTCTCATTTGAAGAATCCTTTCTACCACTTTCTAAGTTACTTCTTCTTTTGATTCCCCTGTATAGCCTAATCTTGTTTTGTCTTTAAGCTGTAGTGTTAGGGGTTGAATAGGTTCTATTATACCATCCTTTCTTTTGCCAATTGGTCCTTGGCCTTCATAACCCATTTTCTCTAAGATAGCCTTTCCTTTTCCATACTGATTTGTTCTTATGCTGATATTTTTTGATGTTGAGGCTTCTTCATCCTTGTATAGCCAATTGAGAATGGCTTTGTCTTCTAATTCATCTTCTAAGGTACCTTCTTTTACAAATATTTCATTCAGAACCATGATTGATTGTGATGAACATGGTATGTTGGATGTGGGTTGTCCATATGATTTTGGTGATGGCAACAATTGTGAGAGACACAAAGATTGCTCAAGGGAATATTCTCCTAAGCCTTTGTCCTTCAACTGGATCTTGTCTGAAAATTGTTGTGATAGATTATTCATGGGACCTTCATTGTTTGATAAAGTTGAGTCAGCAACAGTTGTTTCTTTTGCCTGGTCCTTCTTCTCAACCCATTTGGATATAAAATTGGGTTGCTTTTCACCACTAGATGAAGTAGAAGTATTGACTTCTCTGTTGTGGGGTACTAGAGTGTCTTGATTCACTTTTAGCATGTTGCGAGTCTATGGATTATTGTTGTCAGCTGATATAGTGACCTCCTGTCCATTGACCAGAAATTTCAAACATTGATGATAGGTTGAAGGCACTGCTTGCATTTCATGGATCCATGGACGACCCAATAGTATGTTATATGTTAGCTCCTTGTCTATCAATTGGAAAACTATGTTTTTGAAAATCGGTCCTACTTGAATTGGTAGTACAATCAGCCCTTTGGAAGAGCTTTCCTCTTCATCATATGCTTTTATTGTTATCTTTCTCCTGACATCAATGGCATTGTCGGAATAGCCTAGTGCATGAATTAGTTTCAAAGTACAAATATTTAATCCAGCTCCACCATCTATTAAGACATGCTTGACATGGTGTTTATGGATTAGAACCTCTATATGTAAGGCCGCATTATGTGGGTGATTCAGTGATACATCATCATGTTTAGAGAATGACAGACAATGAGGTGTGGTCAGATGTCCCACCATAACTTGAAATTGATAGACATCCAAATTATTGGGTACCGTAGTGGCTACCAGAGCCTATTCTAGAACCTCTTTATGTGATGGTAAAATTTTAAGAAGTTCCAGTATGGATATATGTGCAGGTATCTTTTGTAGTTGATCCACAATGTTGTATTGATGTGAAGGGGGAGTAGTGTTTTTAGATGAAACTCCTTTTAGTATCACTTTGAACTGCCCCCTTGTCATTACATTAACTGGTTGATGGTCTTGTGTTTCCTTGATCTTTAGGACATTGATTTGGTTGTCAGATGTGTTTGTGCTTGGTATTATATTCAGGGATTTGATGTCATTGATGCTTATGTCATCTATTTGATTATCAATGTCATTATTTTTCTCAACCTTAGAAACGCAAAGAATGGTGGTGTCATAGATATAGTTTATACTTTTTCCTTTACCATTTGAAGAAGATTCTCCTTTTTCGTAGTTGGGTAATGGATTTGTAAATGCACTATGATCATTGGTTGTTTGATGTCCTTTGAAAAAGACCTTCTTTGCTTCGATCAAGTCTTGTATCAGATGTTTTAATTGCATATAGTCATTTGTTTTATGTCCTTTATTTTTGTGAAAGTTGCAATAATCAACATTGTTCCACCAAGATGGTTTCACCTTTGGCTCCCAATTTCGTGCTTCTGGTAGAGTAATAAGTCTTTTTGCAATGAGTTCTCTCATTGTTGATTCTAAAGTTTGTCCTAATGGTGTAAATCTTCATCGATTGGATTGTCTTTGATATGGTGGTGGCCAAGATTCTCCATTATTTGGGTTATTGTTTTGAGTGGTACCTTGATTGTTGTTTTGGTTTTCATTTTGATTTTTTTTCACAGGTGTTGTTGTAAAATTGAATACTAGTTTTATCTTTTGTGTGCTAGTTGTAGCATCATTGTTCCCAGTAGTTCTATTTTTTTGCCAAAATTTAGGCTTATCGTTGTTTCCATAATGATTTGAGGAATTTGCATTGTTTGATGTATCATTGTAATGTTTAATCACTCCTCTTTTGACTAAGGCATCTTCAATTTAAAGCCCATTCTCAATCACCTTTTCAAATGTCAAGGGACATTGTAAATCGAGTCTATAACTCATGTAATCATTTAAGTTGTCAATAAATAATTCAATCTTTTCCTCTTCAGGTATAGATCGAGGATATCTAGCAAACAACTTTCGCCAACGTTGTAAGAATGATAGGAATGTTTCTCCCTTTTTTTGTTTCATGTTGTATAGATATTTTATGGTTACGTTATGTTGAATGTTGAAGGAGAACTATGTGATAAATCTATTAACTAGTTCTTCAAAGGATTGAATCCCCGGTTGTAATTTGGAGAACTATTCCATACAGTGTGCTCCTAAACTCCTAGGATATAATCTCATTAGGTAAGTATCCTCTTGTGCAAAATTGAGGCTCATTGTTCTGAATTCCCTTACATGGTCAATCAGATCCGTTTTGCCATTATACTTGTCATATTTGGGAAACTCACAATGCCTAGGGAAGGGTATCATATCTACACTCAGATGAAAGGGATAAGGACAAATGTTTGTAATGAATACCTCTTTGTGGTTCCCTTTTGCATATCTTGAATTTATTGCTATAAAGTTTGCATTTGAGCGGTTAGAGAAACCACTTGATCTGTGTCTTGCGTGTTGGATGATTCTGTTTCATTATTTATAGGTGTTTCCTTCAATCGATTCATGTCAAAATCTTTCAGAAGTTTTGCGCCTAATTCTGCTAACATCAAGAGATATTTTTCCATGTCTTGTTCTAAGACCTTTTCCATGAATTTATGAAAATTTATATCCTATTGGGCATGTTGTATATCCTTTTGAGTTATTTCATTGGTATCATATTGTTGGAATCTATAAAAGGGGTTTTCTTCAGCCATTATGTTTGGAGTTTCAATTTCCTTCTCTCTGAGTTTTTGTCTTTGCAACCTTGTCAGGATTGGCATACAAGTATTGGTTGTTTTCACTAAACCTGGATCTTTTGTGTTTGGATTAGTGTCAATTTGATTTTAACAAAGTCAAAAAGAATAATATATTCTATTGATGACACTAAGTTGAAAATATGATTACTGTGTCTTGTTTCGTGATGGTAGGATGTCAAAATCCTGATGCGGAAGCTTAACTCAATAATCAAGATTTTTTTTGATAATTGGACACTTTGTAATTTGCAAGATTTGGGTTTATGTTGAAAAGAATTTTGGACTTGTAAGAACCTATTCATTTTAAGTTCAAGACACTATTTGGACTGTGAATTTTCCATCTAATAAAAGCCTGAGTTTTTGATGCCAACAAATCTGACAAATGTTTTCGAAAGCTCTTTGTTTTTCTGTCTCATGGAAGCACTAATACAGAGGGTATAAGCGCTAAAAAAAACTGCAAACACGCTAATTTTTTTGGTAAAAGCGCTGTAAAACAGGGTAAAAGCGCTAAAACAGATTGTAGACATGCTAAAAAGATTGGTGAATTCTGATACTAGTAATGTTTATTGTTGTTGATAGAAGTGCTATAATAGTTGGTAGAAGTGCTAAAACAGACTGTAAAAGCATTGTTTCAATTGTGGATGTGCTAAAAGATAGTGCAGAAGCGCTAAAACAGATTGCAGAAGCACTAGTTTGGTACTCCACAGTGTTGTCTAATTTTATTTTTCATGAAGAGACTAACTTTTTTGGTGTATTTTTCTGGATTTTGGATTTTTTTGGCAGAATATTTTCACTGGTAATTCCTTGATTTTGGATAACAAGCCTAATGTTTCTAAGTTTTGTTTAGTGTAAGAACTGATATGGCCTGTTGGAGTATTCTATTTTCGATTGTGGGATGGAAGATTGATGAATAGGTTGACTACGATTAGGTTCCTGTGAAAGAGCTCTTCTTTGAAAATAAGCTTGTGAATACAAAGGCTCTAAAGCATAATCATCAGTATATCCCCTAGAAAAATTGTGAAACCTATGGATGAAAGTTTTATGTTGAAGCAATATTTTTCTACTTTGATACAAAAAGCGTCTTCTTTTCAAAAGGTTTTTGTAACTAAGTTGCTTCTTTGGTTTTATGACTTTTGTTTTGAGGGATTTCTTGATAAACTTTGTGGATTTCCAATCCCTAATCATAAGTTTTCATGGATTGTGTGGTCAAATTTTTGCATTCTTTTTCTTTTAGATGATATTTATCTAATTTAATGATTCAAAGACATAGCAAACAATTATAGAACAGGTGTTTTTAAGTCCTAGAATCTAGACAATAAGTGTATGTTCAAGGATCAAACAGATCCTTCTTGATTTTCACAAGTTTTTGACAAGAAATACACTTCAGACAAACTCACTCTTAAGGACAAAAGGTCATCATTATACTCAAACAACCCACATCTTAAAATTGTGTCGACTCACACAGCTGTGTCACCCCCTAGAGGGCGCCCATGTTTTTGTCTTTTCTAGGTGCGTACTCAAGGTTAGATTTCTCGATCCGTTGAGCAAATAGTCCTTGGCAATTATATGGTGAGTGTCTTGGGGGTAGATTCTTCCCTTCCCCGACATTGCTGAGTATTACAATGTTCAGAAACTAACAAGTTTGGATACTACACTATGGTTCATAGATAGAGTTTCCATGTGATGCAACAAATGATAAAATTCCTCAGGAGACCTCCCAACCTTTAGAACAAAGGATTTGGGGATGGTTATCTTGCACACAACCGTCGAGTTGGATTTTCATCAACAACTCACTTTTTTATTATAATGGGTTGGAATCCTTGGTTTTAGGTGGTCCCACTTAGGTCATTCCCGTAGGGTAAGTACTTTTTCCCACTACGACAAGCCTTCTAAAGGATTTAGTAAAGCATGAAATGCATAAAAATAAAGGATGAGTATGGCGTTTTGATCACCTAGTTAAGGGGAGAGCATATGCCTATCACCACACAAGCACAATAATCAATGTTCAATTTTTAAGCCCAAAAGACAAATTTTATATTCTATGTGAAGATATTGCTTCACAAAAATCATGATGTTAATTTTAACCGATATAGAAAATGTGTGATGACTACCCTAGGATTGATAAATTTTAAACCAAAATGACTATCTTAGGATTGATAAATTTTAAACCAAAATGACTATCCTAGGATTGGTTCTTTTTAGTCCAAATGTATCAAACTAAATTTCTAGCCGCAGTCGCGTCAGATCCAGACAAGAACTTACAGAAGCACTAAAACAAGTTGCATAAGCGCTGAAACAGATTGCAAAAGTGCTAGAACTTTTGGCAGAAGCGCTGTAGAATTCAACATAAGCGCTAAAAGGTACTAGAGTTGGAACAGTGGATTGTTTTGAGAACTTTTTGGTGTAAGCGTTGAAACAAAGTGCAAAAGTGCTAAAATTTTTGGTAGAAGCGTTGAAATAGATTGTGGAAGCGCTAAAACTTTTAGCAGAAGCGTGCAGAATCCCTCTATCGTGCTAAAAGAAACACGCCTATATCATGTACGAACACTTTTCAGAAAAATTATTAAAATATGGGGTTAGATGCCCCACAGTGGGCACCAAAATGTAAGTGTGGAATAAGTAAATAAGTAAAAACACTAAAAACACTTCTTAATGAAACATTATATCAAGATTTAACAACAATTAACTAATTTAAAGCACATAAAACTTGAAAACGTCTCATTGTTTCCTATCTCCAAAGATTTATTAAATCACAAAGGGCTCTCAGATTTGGTAAGCAGTGTGACTATTAAAATGCCAATCTAGAGAATGAAGTGATGCTAAATGCAATGATGTACTTCTATATGGTGATTTCTAAATGATATTGATGCTATTGTAAACTATGCTGACACGAAACCTGGTGGATGAAAGCTACGATAAAACTAAGATGTAGTCATGATATTGATTCTACAGATGCTATGATTGCTATGATGCTAAGATGCTATTGCTATGATGCTATGATTGCTTGATTGCCAAGATGCTATTCCTGTTGAGTAAGTTTGCACAAATATGAAAGATTCTGTATGCATTTCCTGTTTCAAAAGGCTGTATATATAGATTTCACAGCAGCACATTGTGACGGGGCAGTACAGCCAAGGCTTGGATTCAATTTGGAGAATTGAATGGTGAAAGATTGAGAAGCTTGAGCTGATTATGGGAATTGTTTCTCCCCATGAAAACATCAAGCATGATGATAAGAAGGATCAGAGGAAGAAGATTTGAGAGATTAATTCCAATTTGTCTCCAATTTGTCTCCACAACTTCCTGTGAATGCCAGTTGAATTAAATTGGATATTTGAATATCTAATTTGGTAGGTGAGTAAATAGAGGAATTGCTTTATGCCTTTATTTGAATAATTTCATTTATTGAAAATTAGCAAAAGGGAATAAATAATTTAATAAAACAAACTTTATAGATTTTTTTTATTAAATAAATATAGAAGGGATATGATAATTAAATAACAAAGTATTTAACCTTGTTTATTTAATTAAGATTGAAATAATGTTATAATTAAATAACACAATGGTGCAGGAGCACCTTAAGGTCTTTTGGAAGATCTTAGTGATTTTTGGCTTGTAGGTGGTTCTAGCCAACCACCAAGGGAATAAGGACTATGATATAAAGTCCCTAGGTTTTTTTTGAGAGTGTGTTAGGGTAGGTTTGGCTTAGAGTCTTGAACTTTATGAGTTCCTAGACAAATCTTGGCAATTTGAGCATTTTGGCAATGTTGCCTTGGCAAATTGGCCTAAAAGTTGAAAAATAGCATTAATGTTGTTCTAAGTCCGACCCAAGGGTCCTAGCACATGGGAGAAAGGTAGATAAGGTCATCCAAACCCTAATACCTGGGTTGGAAGTTCATTTTCATGAATTGAGACTTGGAGAGCATTTTTGTGTGATTGGAATTCAACAACTTTTGAGTGCATTTTTGTGTTTGAGCCTTCATCCAGTCAAGAATGGATTGAAAGGACTAACTTTATGCTTTGAGTGTTTCATTTGTGTCATTTACTTACTGCATCTAGCATTAGATTAGTCATTTAGACCAACTGGTTAAGGTTTTGCAAGTTTTTGGGTTTTTGGACTCACTGCCGGTTTGGGCCAGTTTTGTGAATAATGAGTCCCACTTGAATTCATATGGCTTTCCTCTCATGGCCACTTGGAATCAAGCTGGGGACTATGTAAATAATGTACATATAGGTTTAGGAGTCTTTGTTTGTAGGGGAAGTGAAGAAACTATCAAGCACTAGGCGAGTGCAAGTGCATTCTAGCTAGTGGCTTGGAGAGGACAGCAGTAAAGAAGGTTGCTAAATGGATTGGTTTGTGCCAATAAAGAGCATGGGAGTGTGGGAACATGTATTCCAGACATGTGTGTGCAAGGAGAGTTGAGGAGGTCATTGAAGCCCTCAAAGCTGGAAAAAGGAGCTAAAACCCTTGAAATTAGGGAGGTATGAGGACAGTCATATGAACGGCCACTTGGGAGACCTTACACCTAGTAAATATTGAATCCTAGGGTACCACTAGAAAGAATATCAAAAAATATTTGGGGGTTGTTAAGACCGTTTTTGAGAAAATCCAAGAAAACGGGTTCTAGGAGGCTTAGTTGGGGCAAAAGGCTACAAGGCCTAAAATGGAGTTTTTCAAGAAAGTGATGGGAGAATGGTGAAAGAATCCAATGAGATGGATCAGTGAGGTTTCAAATCAACAAAGATATAGTAGAATAACGTTTCCTAGCCCCTGGAGTGGTTAGGACACTTTGGGTCAGTTTGGAGCCCAGGGAAGCCTAGTGGCGAATTGAGAGTAATGGAGAAGAATTTGAAATTGGTGGAGTCTTATGAGGTGAGAGGGGTTTAGGAGAGATCCCTAAATAGGGTAGAGAGGAATACCCTAGGAAGACTAGAGAATAGGTCTTGGGAAGAGCAAGAGTGCTCTTGAAAGGTAAGTCTCCCCATCAAATTGGTATCAGAGCCATACAAGGCTTGGGAATTGAGAAGTGAATGTCAGAAAGAAGTGAATCCATAGGAGAGAACACCATGGTGACCAATGCAGAGCTAGCTAGAGACTTGATAGAGCAACAAGAAAAGAATAAGCGTCTTGAAGAGGCTATGGAAGAGATGAAGCACAAACTAGAAGAGGTGGCAGAGACTGCAAGCAAGATGAAGGTACAGTTAGGAGAGGATAAAGATAAGGGTAAGAATCAAATAGAGGAAGACATAGAACCAGAACCTGACCCTCCATTAGCAGAGGAACCCTTCCTCAAAGCATTGAAGGCTTTGAGTGGCAAGGCACTTGAAGGTATCCCTGTGTTCACAGGAAGAATGGATGCAGAGTTGGTTATGGAATGGATTGAGGGAATGGAGAATCACTTTGAATGTGATGGGATTACAGAGGCACAAAAGGTGAAGATATCCAAATCAAGGCTAAGAGGACAAGCACTAACTTGGTGGAAGTTTCTACAAGAAGAAAGAGAGAAGGAAGGCAAGAAACCCATAGGAAGTTGGAAAACTATGGTGGCTAAAGTGAAGGAGAACTATCTACCTGAAGACTATGATATTCAATTGCACAAGAAGAGACAAAATCTCAGACAAAGAGACCTAGATGTAGCTGCATATACAGAGGAGTTCCAAAAACTAAGCCTTAGATCTAGAGTGCAAGAAGTTGAAAGCATCAAGGTTGCTAGGTATCTAAACGGTCTTAGATGGAACATACAAGAGGAGTTGAGTCTTTTCACACTTACTACCCTCCATAGCTACTATCAAATGGCTATTAAGGTGGAAGAGAAACTGAAAAAGAAACAAGATTCCAATACTAGAGGTAAAGGAAGAGGTAGAGACTCTAGAGGTGGACATAGAGGAGGTTTTGGTGGAAGAAGCCATGAGAACAAAGGTCAAGGGGATTCCAAGGTTGGAGAACAATCCCATGAGGCAAATAATAGAGGGGGATATAGAGGTAGAAGCTCTAACAATGGTGGAAGAGGCAGATCAGAAAGCTTTGGGAGAAGTTCACACTTTTCTTCCATGAATGGCTACAATTGTGGACAGTTGGGTCATCTGGCTTATAGGTGTCCAGACAAGCCAACATCTTCACAAGGTGAGAGGAAGATTACATATGTCCAAGAAGAGGACTGCTCTAAAAAATCAAAAGCAAGTTTGGATTTAGAGAAAGGAGAACAACTCATGTTAAGAGGATTTTGATCAAAGCACCTACCAAGGATGAACACAAACAAAGGAGAGCTCTTTTTAGAGTCAAGTGCAAGATACAAGGTAAGGTTTGCAAGGTCATCATAGACTCAAGATCAACTGATAATGTCATCTCAGAGGAGGTAGTACAAAAGTTGAAACTCATCAAGATACCCCATGTGTGTCCTTACAAGGTTACTTGGTTGAACAAAGGGCATAATATATTGGTCAATGAACAAGTTTGGGTTGAGTTTGCTATAGGAAAGTATCAAGACAAGATACTATGTGATGTGTTACCAATGGATGCATGCCATTTGCTGCTTGGCAGACCATGGCAATATGATAGGGAGGCAGTACACCATGGCAAGGAGAATAAGTGCTCATTCAAGAAGGATGGAGTGACTTATAAAATTCAGTCTTTGATAGAAGAAAACACAGTGGAAAAGGCATAAACTAGTGCACTTTTGATGAGTGGAAAGGGATTCCTAAAGGACATAAAGGAGGAAGAAGGAGAGGCATATGCAATCATGTTGAAGCCAAAGGAAGAGGAGTTATCTAATCAACTACCTATGACAGCAAAAGTGAAGTGACTGTTGGATCAGTTTAGGGACATCATTTGTGAAGGTACACCAACTACACTACCACCCAAGAGAGCAATCAGTCATCAAATAGACTTTATACCAGGAGCAACACTACCTAACAAGGCTGCATACAAGATGACTCCGGAGTAGAATAAGGAGATAGCAAGGCAAGTTCAAGAACTTTTGGACCAAGGGTTGATCAGAAAGAGCATAAGTCCATGTGTTGTTCAAGTTGTGTTGGCACCTAAGAAGGGAGACAAGTGGAGGATGTGTACTGATTCTAGGGCCATAAATAGGATAACCATTAGATATAGGTTTCCTATTCCTAGGATAGAAGATCTAATGGACTGTTTAGGGGGTGCTAAGTTCTATTCCAAAATTGATTTGAAAAGTGGCTATTATCAGATTAGGATGAAAGAAGGAGATGAATGGAAGTCAAGCATTTAAAACCACAGAAGGGTTGTATGAATGGTTAGTGATGCCATTCGGGCTTACAAATGCACCTAGCACTTTTATGAGGGTGATGAATGAGGTCTTGAAGGACTACATAGGAGTCTTTGTGGTTGTCTACCTAGATGATATCCTCATCTTTAGCAAAACAAAAGAAGAACATATGAAGCACCTAGAACTTGTGTTGAGAAAACTTCAAGAGGAGAAGCTCACCATAAACCTTGAGAAGAGTGAGTTCATGAAGCAAGAATTGGTCTATCTAGGATTTGTAGTATCCCAAGGGAACTTGAAGATGGAAAAAAGCAAGGTTGAAGCCATTCTCAACTGGCCTACTCCAAAGACAGGGACAGAAGTTAGGAGTTTCCATGGATTAGCTCAGTTCTATAGGAAATTTGTGAGAAGGTTTAGTGAAATTTATGCACCGGTTCTTGACACCATCAAAGGAGGACTGAAAACAAAGTTTGTGTGGACCAAAGAAGCCAATGAAGGATTTGAAAGGTTGAAAAGGGAGATAGCTACCCAACTTATCTTAGTTTTACCAAGTTTTGACAAACCATTCATAGTAGAATGTGATGCAAGTAACATAGCAGTAGGAGCTGTCCTAAGCCAAGAAGGCAGGCCAGTGGCATTCTTTAGTGAAAGGTTGAATGAAGCAAAGTCTAGGTACTCATCCTATGACTTAGAGTTGTATGCTTTAGTGCAGGCTCTTAAGAAGTGGAGGCACTACCTATTGCCAAAAGAATTTGTGGTATACACCGACAATCAGGCCTTAAGTTACATCAACACTCAAGAGAAGCTCAGTTTGAGGCATATCAAGTGGATGGAGTTTTTGCAGTCATACACTTTTACCATCAAGCATAAGAAGGGGGTTAACAACAAGGTTGTTGATGCTCTTAGTAGGAGGTTGCTTACTGTCCAAGAGATATAGCTACAAAGCACATGGGTTGAAGGATTCAAAGACCTATATGAAGGAGATTCTGATTTCTCAGAAATATACAAGGTACATGTACTGATTTTGAGAATCATTTTCACAGTGAATATGCTGATTACACTTTGCAGAATGGTTTATTGTTTAAGGGGAATCAATTGTGTGTTCCTAGAGGTTCCATGAGGGAGAATCTAATCCAAGAAAAGCATAATGGCAGTTTGAGTGGCCACTTTGGTTTGAACAAGACACTAGACTTAGTGGAGAGGTTCTATTGGTGGCCTAAGATGCAAAGAGATGTAAGAAGGTATGTAGAGCAATGTGGAGTGTGTCAAAAGGCAAAGGGAACATCAAAAAATGCAGGTCTTTATCAGCCATTACCCATCCCAAATAGACCATGGGAATGCATAAGCATGGACTTCATAGTAGGTCTACCTAGGACACCAACTGGTTTGGACAGTGTGTTTGTTGTAGTGGACAGATTCAGCAAGATGAGCCATTTCATACCATGCAAAACAACACATGATGCTAGTCACATTGCACACCTATTATTCAAAGAGATAGTGAGGATACATGGGTTGCCATAGAGCATAGTTGCAGACAGAGATGTGAAGTTTATGGGACACTTTTGGAAAACTCTTTGGAAGAGGCTAGGAACCAACTTGTCTCATAGCTCAACATATCATCCTCAAATGGATGGATAGACAGAGGTGATCAATAGGGTAATTGGAAACTTGTTGAGATGCTTAACTAAGGAGTATGGACAAGGATGGGAACAAGTGATTCCACAAGCTGAATTTGCTTACAATGATAGCACAAATAGAACAACGGGTAAGAGTCCATTTGAAATAGTATATGGCTTACATCCAAGGGGTGTACTTGAGCTTAGGGATCTACAAGGATATGAAGGGATCAGTGGACATGCTGATGATTTTGCTTAGTCAATGAGAGAGGTTCATGAGCAGGTAAAGAAGACATTGATAGAGGCTAATCAAAAGTTGAAGGCTAAGAGAGATGAAGGGAGAAGAGAATTACAATTTGAGATAGGTGATTTGGTGATGGTATAATTGAACAAGGAAAGGTTATAGAAAGGCATACCAAGCAAGCTGCAGATGAAAAGGATAGGGCCATGTAAAGTGTTGGCTAAGTATGGGTCAAATGCATACAAGGTGGAGTTACCCAAGGAGATGTCTATTTCTCCTATCTTCAATGTGAAGGAGTTGGTGAAGTATAAAGGACCAAAAATGGATGAAGAACAGTACAATGCTAAGATAAACAAGGATGTGGAAGCACTCAAGGTACCAAATCAGATCATCCCACAAGTGGACAAGATTCTAGACTCAAGGGTGAAGAAGAAGACTAGGCACAAGACATACATGGAGCGCCTAGTGAAGTGGAGACATCAACCAGAGTCAGAGGCTACTTGGATAGCAAAAGGTGAATTTAAGAAGCATGGAATTAGTGAGGAACTCTTGACATCACAGGTTCCTTAACCTCTTTGTTGCAGGGGGAGAATGGTGCAGGAGCACCTTAAGGTCTTTTGGAAGATCTTAGTGATTTTTGGCTTGTAGGTGGTTCTAGCCAACCACCAAGCGAATAAGGACTATGATATAAAGTCCCTAGGTTGTTTTTGAGAGTGTGTTATGGTAGGTTTGGCTTAGAGTCTTGAAATTTATGAGTTCCTAGACAAATCTTGGCAATTTGAGCATTTTGAAAATGTTGCCTTGGCAAATTGGCCTAAAAGTTGAAAAATAGCATTAATGTTGTTCTAAGTCTGACCCAAGGGTCCTAGCACATGGGATAAAGGTATATAAGGTCATTCAAACCCTAATACCTGGGTTGGAAGTTCATTTTCATGAATTGAGACTTGGAGAGCATTTTTGTGTGATTGGAATTCAACAACTTTTGAGTGCATTTTTGTGTTTGAGTCATCCAGTCAAGAATGGATTGAAAGGACTAACCTGATTCTTTGAGTGTTTCATTTGTGTCATTTAATTACTGTATCTAGCATTAGATTAGTCATTTAGACCAACTGGTTAAGGTTTTGCAAGTTTTTGGGTTTTTGGACTCATTGCCAGTTTGGGCCAGTTTTGTGAATAATGAGTCCCACTTGAATTCCCATGGATTTCCTCTCATGTCCACTTGGAATCAAGCTAGGGACTGTGTAAATAATTTACATACAGGTTTAGGAGTCTTTGTTTGTAGGGGAAGTGAAGAAACTATCAAGCACTAGGTGAGTGCAAGTGCATTCTGGCTAGTGGCTTGGAGAGGACAGTAGTAAATAAATCTGCTAAATGGTTGGTTTGTGCCAATAAAGAGCATGGGAGTGTAGGAACATGTATTCCAGACATGTTTGTGCAAGGAGGAGAGTTGAGGAGGTCATTAAAGCCCTCAAAGTTGGAAAAAGGAGCTAAAACCCTTGAAACCCTTGAAATTAGGGAGGTATGAGGACAGTCATATGAATGGCCACTTGGGAGACCTTACACCTGGTAAATATTGAAGCCTAGGGTACCACTAGAAATAATATCAAAAAACATTTGGGGGTTGTTAAGACCGTTTTTGAGAAAATCCAAGAAAACGGGTTCTAGGAGGCCTAGTTGGGGCAAAAGGCTACAAGGCCTAAAATGGAGTTTTTCAAGAAAGCGATGGGAGAATGGTGAAAGAATCCAATGAGATGGATCAGTGAGGTGTCAAATAAACAAAGAGACAGTAGAATAACCTTTCCTAGCCCCTGGAGTGGTTAGGACACTTTGGGTCAGTTTGGAGCCCAGGGAAGCCTAGTGGCGAATTGAGAGTAATGGAGAAGAATTTGAAATTGGTGGAGAGTCTTATGAGGTGAGAGGGGTTTAGGAGAGATCCCTGAATAGGGTAGATAGGAATACCCTAGGAAGACCAGAGAATAGGTCTTGGGAAGAGCAAGAGTGCTCTTGAAAGGTAAGTCTCCCCATCACACAAACTATTAAAGTTGTATATTTAATTAAACTTGAAGAATAGAAGAATTAGAATGTGAACTATTTAAATAAATATTTCTATTTATTTATTAAGTAGATGAATTTAATTATGATAATTAAATAAAACAAAGTGAAATTCGTTTATTTAATTAAGATGAAAATAATAGAATAAAGATTGAAGAATTTAAGATGAACTAGATAAATAAATATTTCTATTTATTTAATAGTAGACAAAATAAAGGTTAATTAATCAAATAAATCATATTTAATTAATTATATTCTCTAGACAATTTTTAGGTGTATACATTTATATTTTGTGAAGTGGACGTTGTCCCCACTTACAATCCTAAAATGATACTGGTTGGTTCTTCATATTTCATTTGGTGTGTTTGGATACATGGAGTTTTGAGATATCATTGTAGTTGTGGTATTTTGTGCTACAGTTGTAGAAGTGGAAGCAAACAAATTTTCTCTTGGTTGGCCGAATGTGGGTGTTGGTGGGATATTCACAATTGATGTAAAATGTGACGTTTGAGAAGGTGGTAACCTTGTATTCAACTATTGTGATGGCAATGATATAGTAGGTGCTGATGGTGGTGGTCAATTAATGGAACCTAGTCCTAGTGTCACTGTGTTAGGAGTTTCCCCTATGATTGTGAATATATCGAAGCTAGATGGAAGCCTAGCTCCATTTTGTGCAAGTTGGAAAAAATATCTATTAGGGTTTGTTGATACTAATTCATCTATGGTTTTCAAGGTCCTAGGATCTTGTAACACATTTTCTATTTTTTCGAGTGTGATCCCTTGGTATACTTCATGTAAAGTGTAATTGTTGAATGGAGGTAGACTTTGAGAATGTGAATTCGTTTGATCACTAGGGGTTTGCCCAAAGTGCATGTCAGTTGTAGTGTTGCGCATATGATCAGAGATGGAATATATATCTTTGCATTTTTCTTGGGAAGGTGTGACAACCATAAAATATATTTTGTTTTGATTTTTAGGTTTTTTGGATATTTGACATTTTTTGGTATTTTTGATGTTTTAGGATGAATGTAAAACTATATGAAACTACTCTATGTTTTCAGGATTTTTTGATGATATTTTGCAAATGCAAAAGACCTTAGATATTCCGACTTGTGATCCTAAATGGAGATTACTTTGACAAATTTTTGGATGGACTAACGTAACCAAATGAAAATCATAAAACTCAAATGATGATGGTGTTTTGATAAAAAAATCAAATTTGTAACTAGACTTGTGAGTTGAAATCCTACTTTTGTTGATGGGACAAGTTTTGTGAAAATGAGGTTTGAAGATTTTTAGGAGATGACACTAGACTTCACCACTAAATTTTCTTCGTTTTTTTATTGTAAGATGCTTAAGATGAGATTTATAGGAATTTGATATGACACTAAGGATGGAATGTTTGACCTAGGAAAACTAGAAAGTTTGTTGAAAAATGCAGAAAAGAAAATGACTTTGTTCAAACACACTTTGCTAATTTTATCAAATGCAGGTTTTTTTCTTTGCTAAATTTCTAACCACAAATGCGGTGTAGTCTAAGACAAATGCGTCATAGGAAGAGACAGATGTGTTGCTAATGTTTACTAATGCGATTTTCTAACTTCTAGATTTTTCACCACAAATGTAGTGCATAATACAACAAATGTGTTGCAAAAAAAGAGATGTGGCATTTTGATAGACAAATGTGTCGTAGAAGCTAACGAATGTGTTGTATTGTTTTTGTGTTGCAAATACACAATTATGGTGTAGAGGCTAACAATTATGGTGCACTATTTTTGATCAAAAAAATAGCTCTCTAAGAGACCCTATGACTTTAATTGTTTTCAATTTTTTGATTTGATTTAGTTGTGAAAACACAAAAAATAGTGTATATAAGTTTTAGCTGTGAATCTAGACGAATGGGTGACGAAGATAAGGCCCTCAGGCCGATTGGTATTATTGGTAATAACAACCCAAAAAGCATGTAGAATACAGTCACAACTTAATTATTCAATAAGGTTTGTAAACTTATAGTAGGCCCACCTCCCATTAAAGGGGTAAATACTCAGAAAGATCAGATAGTTGAACAATTGGGATGTTTGTTCAATACCCTTTCTATATGAGAGAAGATAGTAGACACCCAATGACATAGGATCATCAAAGGACATCACGGGCATGCCTTCTTTCTCTTCCTGAGAGGCTCTTTCTAGCAACCCAAAAAGACTCTATCTCGACTCAAGAGAGTACATGGTGAGTACTTCACACGTTGATCTTGTCATGTTGCACCACTTATAAGTTATGCCCAATTAGGACTATAGGCTTCTACAATAATGGTTTGTAGTAGAGCAAGCCCTAAGAACACCACAACATACACCAACGCAAGACGAAAGTCTCAAACCTTGTGATTGAAATCGCCCAGGACCACTAAGGCACACTTTGCATGGCACAAGTGGATTGAGCCCAACTTTCATTTTTGCCTCTTTATATAGCCTACTAGAGATATGTGCTTTAGTTCGAACCCTGGGGTGTACTCCTAGGAAGGCCTCCTACTATAAATAGAAAGTGAAATCTTAAGTGTTGCTATTTCTCATTACCCAAGATTTGCACATAGCGCAAGGGGAGACGATACATAGACAACACACTTTTGGTGACATGACTCACTCACATGTGTGCAAGTGCACTAGACATAGTATAAAGTCATTCTTTTTAGGGTACACCAATGCAAATGTTTAATTATGGTAAATTTTAATGCACCAAAAAAAAAGTTCCATGTTCATTCAAAAATTGAAAATGCAATTTATTTTGTTCTTTTTAAATCCCAAGTTGAAAGATGATAGTTGTAGGTAAATTTTAATGCACCAAATGAAATGTTCAAGATAGGGTTCTTTTTAATGCACCAAGATCAAATGTTCAAGATAGGGTTCATTTTAATGCACCAAGATCAAATGTTCAAGATAGGGTTCATTTTAATGCACAAAAATTAAATGTTCAAGACTTCCAATTGTTTGCCACAACTTGAAATTCAAATGTCAATAGTAGAAAAACCTACACCCTACTGAAATCATAATGCAAAAAAATAGACATCAAAATTTTATACCTTCTTTTTGGTTACAATCAGATGTGGTACAAGATTGATCAATCGCGGTGTAGAACTTGATGGTTGTGGTGCATGAATTGACAATTGTGGTGCATGGATTAATGACTGTGGTGTCAAACTTGCAGACTGTGGTGTAAAAATTGACAACTGTGGTGCACAAAATGACTATTGCAGTGTAAGAAATAATGACAGTGGTGCACCAGATCAGGACTTGCAAAGACAAAAATTGTCCAAAAAATTAGAAACCAATAATCTAAGTAAGAGGAATTAAATGTTAGACTATAAAAAGGTACAAAAAAACCCTACAAGATGATCAAACACAGTAATCGTAACAAGCAAAAATTGAAAACTTAAAAACCACAATAAGGTGCGATGTAGGACATGACGAATGCGGCTCAAAAACCTTTGCATGTGTCACACCAACATATAGACTAATGCAGCTCCAAATCTCCTAGGTGTGTTTTAGATCCTAACGATTGTGTTGTTTCTTTTGATGATTGTGGTGTACATCATAACGAATGTGGTGGACTTCCTATAGCTTAAAAT
Organism: Sequoia sempervirens; assembly: GCA_007258455.2. Taxonomy (NCBI): domain Eukaryota; kingdom Viridiplantae; phylum Streptophyta; class Pinopsida; order Cupressales; family Cupressaceae; genus Sequoia; species Sequoia sempervirens. The sequence goes on along the minus strand of VDFB02285735.1, from coordinate 225,281 downwards.
TTATAAAAATTGTACAACAAACTATTAATTCATATTGGGTTCACTAGATTGTTGATCATAAAATTGAGATTAATCATGATAGAGATAAAGAATTAACACAATAACCACAAAACTACTATTCAAAACCTAAACACAATCTGAATTGTCCAATGGAGTACAAACTAACACAAAGAACTGAATTAATAAAGCATTATACTTACCTTCATCGTGTCCTTTGCTTTGCTTTTCTCTCAGATTTGGTATGCACTTCTTTGCTTTAAGCTCAAGTGTGTGAAGGAGATCAATGATGCAAAATACCAAAGTTTGTGGTTAGCCATCAAAGAGATATGAGGGATTCCTTTATAGAAATGTTTGGTTTGAATGAACAATCCAGATTAAGAGGTGGATGATCAAGATCAAGGGTCAAGAATCCTTGAGAGGAATTGATTGCCCAGTTAACTGATTGCAACTGGTTACAGGATTTCAATTAACTATTTGCATGGGGAATTGATTGAAGAGTTAAGAGATTTGATTACCTCGTTAACTCTCACTAAGTGGGAGTGAACTGATTTGATTGAGGAGATAAGTGGAATTGATTATCCAGTCAACTGGAAGAGAGTGGTCATTAAGTTTGAGGGAAATATGCATGAGATAATAATTAATTAAATGAATGAATTATTTGAGGAATGTGCAAGTGAGGATTAATTAATAAATAAACTATTTATTTATTAATAATGAATGGATAATGTTGAGATGGGCGGGGGCCCTAGCTCGGTTGGCTAAGTAATTCCATTGCGGCTCTGCTGGTCACGAGTTCTAGTCTCCCCCGTCCCGTGGTACCGGAGGGCGTGTCGCACCAGCGCCGCCGGTCACGTTAAAAAGTTTTAGGCGCACTACAGTTTATAGGGGGTCGTGCTACCCGATTCCTGCAGTCTAAAAATAAAAAAAAATAAAAAAAATGGATAATGTTGAGATGAAAAAGGATAGTTAAATAATTTAATAATTATTTAATCTAAAAGTGCGAATGTGAAGAATTAAATAATTAAAGTAATTATTTAATCTTAGAAAGGGTGTGAATGTTAATTAAATAATTAGAAATAATTTAATTAAGAATAGAGGAATATGTGTAATTAATGACGTAATTAAATAAATAATATTTATTTAATTAGTTAAGAAGGATGAATAAAATGAATTAATTAAATAACGAAAAGTCACTTAATTAATGGTAAAATATGGTATTTGATAATGATTAAATAATGAAGTATTATTTAACCATTAGGGGAAAGATGATAATTAGTGTTAAAAGGCTAGTTGACAGACTAGGACAATTTCAGGTATGTACAAAAGTATTAGGCTTTTATTGTGGAGATTCAAGTTCAAATCTCACTTCTTTTAATATGGAAATTTGAAGTGACTACTCTTGATATTTCATTATTGGCTTCTCATGTTGATGTAGTTTCTAAATAAAATAGATTTTTAAATGTGATTTCTAAGAGGTTTGTATTAGTTTCTAATAAATGCTTGCAAGATATTTGATGTTATATTTATATTCCTTTGTTAAAGTAAATCTTTAAATATTATTTTTATTATTCACAAAATATTTGATGTTATACTTATATCTCTTTTTTCTCAAAAAATCTCTAAACTTTATGTTATTATTATTCAAGATATTTGATGTTATATTTATATCTCTTTTTTTGAGTAAATCTTTAAACTTTATGTTATTATTAGTCAAGATATTTGATGTTATATTTATATTCTTGTTTTTAATTATTATCTCTTTAAAATGGTTAAGTATAGAGCCACCTCTCTATATTTATAATATTATACTTGAAAATTTCTTTACTTTTTAGAGGTTTGCCTCTTCAAAAAAATTAAGCATAGAGTTGCCTTCGAGGTTATGGCATTACAATTGGCCCATGAGCCACTATAGTTGAAATAATCCATGACTAACCATCATTCTATCTTAACTTATATAAAATTACAAAATAGACATATTACATCGTCACATTCTTACCTAAACATTGCCCACTTATTAGTTTCACATTTAAGCTTGTGTGAACTAGTATTTACTTGGTTTGAAATCATATTGACCCTTTCATTTGATATATTTCCCTTTGTAAACTTTTTTATGTTGTTCATGTATGGGGTTGAATTCACTAAGGCAATGTTGTCATTTGCTATCAAACATTTTTTTTTTGTGGTTAGCCTAAAATGTTATCTTGCATGTTATTTGGTTTCTTGAATAGGATTTGAGCATTCTTATAAGCTAAAGTGATGTTTAGTCTTCCAAGTTCAAGTTCACTTAAATGTACATTCTTGTGTTTAACTCTTTCCCTACCATTATAAGTCAATATCTAGTAATTTTCATACCCTCCATTTTCACTGTCCTAGAAAAAATCTCATGGTGGTTGTTGCCTTTGAATGAAATATAAAATCCCTTGTTCTCAATCCCTTTATGATTATATGATGTTCCAATTGTATGATAAAATTTGAAGTGCTCTATTGACTTATATTAGATGCAAAGTACCATTCTAATGCATTTATATATATTGTGAGATTATATTACTATAATTAATTGATTAAAGGAGAATATATTATTATATTTTTCCTAAAAATACTACTAAGGTATGTGTTGGAAGATTATGATGTGTAATAGGAATAAGCATCGAGGAGGAGGAAGAACTAGGTCCTGGTGTTGAAGTAATATAAATAAATCCAAATGTGTGGGAAAAGATTAATTAATTAGTACAAGAATAATGATTAATATAATATTTTAATATTATTAATTTAGAAAAAGTACATGCATAAAAAGGAAAAAGTTATCTTTTAATATACATTTTTTTTTATAAGATTATCTTTTAATATATCTTCATTTGTTAGGAATATAATATTGTATTATATTTTATATAAATAAGTTTTGAGAAGGAAAAAAAGATTTATTGAAAAAGAAAAAGAAGTAATTTTACTCATTTATTCTTCTTCTTTTGCTTAGCAATTCTGATTATGTAATTGGAGAGAATGAAATGAAACATATTTTTAAATTAAAAAATTTGAAAGTGTTTTTTGTGGATGAAGTAAAGGTTTTTTGTTTCTACTAGATCACTCACATTCTTCATTTTATTTTCAAATTTTTACAATGTTGAGGTGGGTTCTTTTCATGAAATTCTTTAGAAAATATTATTTATTTTGAATTAATAATTAACATAGTTTTTTTGTGTTGTTGCCTATCATGGGTTAAAAATGGCCAAGGAGAAGGGTGTGACTAAAGTGTGGTTGGAGGGGGAATCTTTGAATATCATTAACTGCTTGAAAAGGGTTAAATCTCCCTCCTGGTAAATTGAACATCTCATTGAAGACTCTAGTGCAATTTTAAATTCTTTCCAAGAATTTTACATTTCCCATGTGTATCATGAGGCCAATGGTGTTGTTGATTTATTGGTGAACTTGGGGGTTTCTTTAACTAGGTCTTGGAACTCTAATGACCACTTGCCCTTTGATCTCATATCATTGCTTAATAATGAGAAATCTTCACATGCATCTTATGAAAGGGGTCATATTAGGATATAATTTCATTGGCGTGTGGCCTCATAATTGCTTTCCTCTGTTGATTAGACTTATGAGGGGCTTAATCTATCATGATAATCATGGGTATGTGAGTCGTGATGTCCCAAGGGATTCGGCCTTAATAAAGAATTATACCTGGAATGTCAGCATTGCATGCTTTTTGGGTGCTATTTTCCTCCTTGCGTTCTCTATTCCTCATTTTTGTGGGTTATCCTTCAACAGTTCTTTGTGCTTGTCTATGCATTCAAGTATGGGGGGTGAGGGGTGTAGAATAGAGCCTATGTCATGTGAAGAGACCAAGGTCAATGGTAAGGTCTAGGAGATTCTTGAGAAAGGGGGGGCCACCCCTTTTTATGGAAAAACTCCATGGCTTTGATTCTAAGATTTCACAGGATTTTGTGAATGCTTGGCACAACTGTGTCTTGAGAATTTTTGGGGTTGATTTCACTATTACTGAGGACTTTTTAGTGGAAGTTACTGGTCTCTCTACGCAAGGTAGGTAGTTCTACAGGGAAAAGGCAATGTCTTCATCTATAAGGATGAATTTCTTGCAAGATAAGGAGAAGGTCAAAATCAAGCGACTGTCGTGTGGGGGCTACGATAGGACCTCCATTAAACCCATCTGGAGGGATGTGGAAATGGATCTCATGCTCTACTACACTCTAGATGGGAGATTCTTTGCCATATATGGGCATCACTTTATGTTACTGAACCATTTCCATCATGGTAAGCTGATTTCCTTCCTATTATATCTGCTCTTGTCTTTAGAGAATGGTATTTTGGAATTTAGAAAGAATTCCAATAACCCTTTTTTACATGAATGGTTGATGCTTTTAATTGTGGAACATATTAAGTCTAGATATGTTATTGAAACCCCTATTCCTAGTAGAGCTCGTAAGTCCAATGATTCAGACTATGACACTGGTGATTCTGTTGAGGTGGAGGAAGTTGAAGGTGAGTCAAAGTCTGGTGATAAGGAGGACTCACTTGCTTGGTCTGAAGGCTATCAAAATGACTTGGAGTTGGACAAACTCCCCTCGGTTGCGGCTAAGAGTAAAAGTTCTTCAAAGGTTGGGAAAGGTGGTCGGGTTTCTAAGATGGAGTCTGTGCCCTCCCCTTCGGGTGTGAAACGTAAAATCTTTGGTGGAGTAGAGGAGGGAAATAAGGGTGGTGATGCTTCTGGTGGGAGGAAAAGTTTGAGATTGGGGTCAGCTAGTATGCAAGATGTTGTTTTCCAAGATGATGAGAAGCCTTTTTTGGATGTTGTAGAAGGGGTAAAGGTGAGTGTTGAGACTAAGAAGGCCCCTGAAGTGGGGAAGGTTAAGGGTTCTGATAATTTTGTTGATCTAGATGCATCCCCTGCTATCTTGATCTCTAAGGGAAAAGGTAAAGAGCAGATAGTACCCCCTATTGGTAATCTTGGTGAAGAGCTTCCCACGGGCTCTCACTAAGTGATGGTTTTGAACTGGGAATCATTGGATATTGATTAGGTCTCTAGCTTGGCAAAGGAGGGTTCAAATGTCTTTTTCAATTTGTTTATGTGGTTCCTTCCAGAAGTACAAAATCTACATGGTAAGTGCAACACAATTGCAAGGTGCAACATTTCTACTATGAGAAGCACTAGGAAGTTGAATTTAGTCTTTAGTATGGTTAAGACCATGAATACCACTCTTATCCAAATGGTGGAGGACTTTGCAAAATTAAAAATGGATCATAAGCCCAGAATTGCTGCCCTTGAGAAGAACTTTCTGAAAGTTCGTCATGACCTCTATACTCTAGTTAATCTCAGCAACCTGATTCTCTTGAGACTACAACGAAGGGTCTGGTGCTCTTAAATGAGAAGGCTACGGATTGGACTAGTAAGCTTCTTCTTCCTGAATAGAGGGTGCATGTTGTGGGTGTGGATAATTAAATGGGAAAATACGTAAATGATCCTAGGGTAAGGCCGAGTGTGTGTACTTGAAGCAAAACCAAAAAAGGTATTGTTGTCCCAATAGAGGTCATGGAGATTCATGACAAGGTCATGACCAAATATTTGGAGGCAGCAATGATTTTAAAGGATTTTCTCTAGCTGTTGCTATGTTCTTTTTATGTCTGCTGATTTTTTGATGTTGGTTTGATGGTCGATTGATTGTGGTTTAATCAGGTTTTTGTCTTTCGGGGCAGCTTCCTTGTCTTTTCTCTTGTGCTGCCTTTTATTTTGTATAGGGTTTCAGGAACCCTTCAAAACCTATTTTTTGATAATCAAAAGCATAGTTTTTTTGTGAAAGAGGTTGTGTTAATTATAAATTTACTTTTGTGAACTATGTTTTTCTAAAAAATTGAGGAAAGGTGCACAAATATGTGTTTTAAATAATATAGAAAAGTTAGTCATACCCACTTCTAAAATAATTATATATAAATTATTTAGTGACTTTCTATCTATATTGATATACCAAAATTAAGTATTATTAGTTATTCTATTTATACATATGATATCTTTTATATCAAGATTGATTATATTTATGGGTTTCAATTCGATTTTTTTTTATATTGTATATTGATTACAAATATTTTGCTCATATGAGCATCAACATGAGACCAATACAAGCTCTCTATGAGAAAATGCTTGACCAAGGGTCATTACTTAGAAATACACTTTATTTAGAAACCACATCCACATTAAAAGCTAACTATGGAAGACCAAGAGTCACAAATTTGAATTCCACTTTTAGATGTCCCTATGGGGATTTGAACGTGGGTCTCCATGATGAAAAAATAACATTTTAACCAATTAAGCTCAACCCCTTGGACTTTTAATTAAAATTTTAAGATTTATAATCTTAAGAATACTATAGTGTAATATTCTAGTTTCTTCAATGTGAATTATCATCTTATGTCCCAAAAATTTCAAAAACTATATACAATGCCTAAGTGTTTATCCGACTATTTTTTACTATATGAATGACTTGAGGTCAATTATTTATATTGTATAATATTTTCTTGAACTTTCATGTTCATATAAATCCAACTCAGCTTTGTATTTTTTTTCTCCTTAGGGAGCTAGATTTGTTGAATTATGACATCCTTTGTGTTGGACTTGATTAATGTGGATATGTAACATCTTTGTGTCATGATTGATTTATATTGACGAGACATATTTTGTGTCATGGTTGACTTACGTTGATTTGAGACATATTATGTATCATGATTAATTTGTGGCATCTTTCGTGTCATTGTTATTGTGTGACATATATCATGTCATGGTCGATTACATTTGTATATGATTTTTTGTGTCATATTTCTACTTGTAATAGTAGGGTGCTAGATCTAAAAGGATAGGGTGTACAAGAAGTTTAGCTTATCGATTCCGTTTGAAAGGATGGAATGCAATTATTATGACAGGTTATCTCATAAACTATGTTTGAAAGGATGGAATATAATTTTTATGAGAGGTGTATCTCATAGATTCCATTTGAAATGATGGAATATGATTTTAAAGAGAGGTTAATCTCATGGACTCCATTTGAAAGCATGCAATGTGATTTTCTCCTATGGTTTAGGATGGTTAATATCTTATTTTCTATACATGGGTACACTATATAGTTGGGAGATGCTCTTTGGATGGGTTTTGGGGACCAAGTGTGTTTTTCATGTTTATGGATTCCTTATATGTTTGATCCATGTGAGTATCATTTTTATTATGTTTTTGTAATACATGGGGTGCTTATATTCTATGTTTATTCTATACACTAGTTTTATGTGTGTTTGATTTATGAGTACTTGCTTTGTGTACTTGCCTTATGTGTGTTTTCTTTTGTGTGTGCTTGCATATTTGAATTGTTAATATTTGTATTATTTGGATACTTTTATTGTAGGATGCATGTAGTCCTACCTTGAGCATGTGTTATTAAGAATACATATAGCATCACATGGATAAATCTTTTTTAGTATGGGATGCAAGTAGTAATTCATGTTTTATATGGTTTTGGATGTGTTACTAAGCCCAACATTATGGGGTTGAAAGGATTTATTGTTTTAATTAATGATCATATTTTTACTTATTCATGTCCTTGCATTCATATGTGCATTAGATGCTAGAAATAATATGTTATGAATATTGGTTATCTTGGAATGATTATTTGGCACATTCTTATTTTTGAGAATATGCATTATGAAATATATTTCATGTCTTTTTGAATATCTAGATCTATGGTTTTGTGAGTATGATGTTTGCTATTAAAGGAATGAACTAAGAAAGAAAAACAATAATATTAGTTTGTACCACACCTTTGAATTATGAATAATGTTTCTACACCTTGACTAATGGATTGATAGGAAGGGGGCATCTTCATGGTGGGTTCAACATTTCCCCGATCAGCAACAAAAGCATGGATCTTGGAGGATTAGCTTTTAGAGTTGAGCTTAGATTTCTATGAATAATAATTATTATGTAGATTATTTTAGACCACTTGTATATGTGTGTTTGGATTCATGGTATATTATATTTTTATTATGGATGAGACTTATAGTTTTGGTCCCTTGTGTATCTTGGTTATGAAATGATGTTATCTTCATTGTTGAGTATTAAATATGTACTTGTGATACTTTAATATAATTACAAAGTACTTTACATGTGCTTAGTGATGTACTTTTTTATTTTACTACTGAGTGAGAGTTATATATATTGTGTGGCTTGTTACTTGATATCACCTATATGCCTTACATATCATTATATATTATATCATGGAATTCAATGGAAGGTGTTACAACCTTATCTTGTACCACTTTGTTGGCATTGAGATGTTTATTTTGATCAAATTTTAAGAATTTTTTATATTACATTTTTAGGTTGTTACATTAAAAGTGTATTTGTTTGGATATTGTAATCTTATAGGGGCTTGAAACTTGGAACTTCTTGTTATTAAATATTTTTGGGTTATATTTATTATTATTTTTATATATGTTATTAGTGAACAAGAGTAGTGTAGAGTGTAATACCCCTCCTCTTACTGTTTGGATTTATTATTTTTCTATGCATTCATTTGCTACTTGTGATTGTGATGATACTATTATTGTTGGGTTGGTTAGTTGACTTTGTTGTTTATACATTTGAGGAACATGATCATTTCATATGACATTATGGTTGGTTATGTTAGTTGATTTTCAAAATTATACTATGATGCAGTGATTTAATAAATTATGTCATGAGATGAAATTGTTAGTTTAGAAATGTTATGTTATCAGTTATATTATAATTGTTAGGATAGATGTGATGAAGGACAGTGTAGCAACACTCGTTTACGAGTGCTCTGTTACGCTGCGATTCCTTCTCACAATGCAATGCTTCGATTTAATGCTTTGATTTTATATATATGTATGCACATGTGCACGACTTCATTTGTATGCAGGTATTGTAGGTACAAGTCTTGATTCCACCTATTTCGGCAGGACAGGGTGAGCACCAATAGCCCAACAGTTAAATGTTGAAACAGAGGTGACGATGAAGTCATCCCGTCCCATGATGCCAGACCGTCTTGTTTGATTGGTATTGTTCATTTTTGTAATTGTCGTCATTTGTGGTTTGTGTTTTGTGTTTTGTCGTATTTTGATTAATGTTGGTACTTTATATGTTTTGGTGTATTCGATTTAAATGATGAAAATAATTGTTTATTTTAATGTTAGATTAAATTGTATTTAAATATTTAAATGATTTATTTATTTTTGAAAGTCATGAGTTTTATTAAATGATAATTAAATTATTAAATTGGGTATTATTATTTTAAATAATTATCTTGTTGAAGATAATTATTAGAATAAATTATTTAAATTAATTAGATAATGTGCTTTGCAAGTAAAGTTGTTAAAACATAAATTAAAACAAAAAAATAAATAAATAAAAGAATGGAAAAAGTTGTGAGAATGAATAAGAATGCAGATCTGACTAAAAAGCTTGCTTTTAAAGAATTATTTTCTTTTATTTTTGATTTTTTTGAGTTTTTGGAAAAAAGGGATAATATATTTTATTTAATTAAGAATGTTGGAAGTTTTTCACACACAGAGGATTATTGAGACAGAAGTTGTGCAAGTTAATGGTTCTGTATTGTTGAGTCTTCTAGAGTTTTAGGGAAAGATATTTCAATATTTTGCTTGCTATATTTTGAGGAGAGTTTTAGAAAGGGTTTTGCAATCTTTTGTTGGTATTATTCTGGAGTCTTCTAAACAAAGAATCGGATTCGAGTTCGAGCACGAAATCTTGGAGAGGAGATTTTGAAGCAGGAACGAGAAGCACTTCGTAGAGGCCATCAGGATCAAGCTAGCTTCATCAGATTCTCGAGAGCGTAGGACTACAGGTTCCACCCTCTTTCCTCCTAATTGTTTTTTTTGAATCTGCAAAAAAAATAGAAACGTGTTTTGAATCAATCTTTACTTTTAAAAGAAAATCTTTTTTTGAGAATTAGATAAAAATGATTTCTCTGAGAAAAGAAAATAAATAAATAAATAGGCCCTTCTTGAAAGAAAATTCTTTTCGAAATTTGAAATCATTTCTATTACAAACAAACAGAAAGAAATTATGTCAAATTCCATTTGAATATGCCCAATTTCTCTCTATTACTTACTGTGGAAAAAGGCCAATCCTTTTATTTTAATGGGTTTGAAATATTCTATAATCATATATATTCTGTTATCTTAAAGGTATGATTTTCTGTGTTTACACAAAAGAAATATTTCTCTGTATATATATATTATATATATATACATATATATATTATATATATATACATATATATATTATTGATCTTAAATTAAAAATCTGTGTGTTTAAAATAGTTGAAAATTTGTTGTTCTTGAAAAGAAAATTATGGCCGATTTTCATCAGCGTCCGTACCTGGGAAAGGATGGAATTTTATTTTATTAAAATAAACTAAAAAAATAAATAAATTTATAAATGAAATTTTATAAAATAAATAAATATATATATATATATTTAATTGTATGGGAGAGGAGAGGGACGACGCGGGCCGTACCTCCTCCCCTGCCCCCTGCGCCAGGCCACAGACGGCCGTAGCAGTCCGTGGACTGCTGGCGCAGCAGTCATACGGACTGCCGCGCGCAGTTCGTAGGACTGGCGCTAGTGGTCCTTTGGTTGGGACTTACATTTTTTTTATAATTTCTTTTTTTTATTTATTAAAATTTGGTTTTTATTTTAAACATGTATATATTTATTAATATATTTTTAAATACTTGTTTTTATATAAATTTAATAATATATTCTTATTTATATATATATATATAGTGTGTGTGTGTGTGTATTCACAATTTGAGTATAATTACAATTTGTGTGTTTATATATATATATATATAGTGTGTGTGTGTGTGTGTGTATTCACAATTTGAGTATAATTACATTCATTTTTGTTTATTTGTAAAAATTTGAGAATTATAAGAAAGAAAAATGTTAGTAGATATATATTTTATGTGTATATATATATAAATATATATATATGCAATAAATTGTATTTATAAATTTAGATAGTTTGCAAGTTTAGAATTTATTGACTAGGATTTATTTGTGAAAATTGTAAAGTTAGATTTTATGAGTTATTAAATGAAACAAATTATATATGATGGTGAAATTGTTATTGTATGTTTTAATTTCAATGGTTTCTCGAGTTTCTTTGGTCGGAGGTTTTAATGTATTTTTAGATATTTATCGGATGTTCTTTGCTAAGAATTAAATATTTTGACGTAGGATTATTAACTTGTTGCGTTCTTTATATCAATTCAAAATTGAAGTGTTTATGCAATTGAGTGAATCGTTTTCCTTAAACTATGAAATTGTGTGGTCTCGTTATTGTTTTCCATTTAAATGATTGTAAAATTTACTCGTCGATGTGGGAACCGTTGTTTGTGAAACCTTGTTCCAGAGGCTTGTTGTTTTAGAATGTTGATCTCGTCTTGGATTATGCTTTTGGAGTTATTGGTTTTATGATTGGAAGGGTTGAACGGTTTTGTAAGACTTTTGGTTATGAGTTATTGCGAGAGGGTTAATGCCTCACATGTTCTTGTTTTGGTATTATGTTCTATATGTTATAGTTCAACCCTTGCCTGGTTTAAATTTATGTTAGGGGTCATAGGGAGAGTGGCTCTTCGCGGCGCCTCAGAAGGAGGAAGTGCTCAGGGGAACCCACGTAAGAGTAGTTAAACAAGTGATAACCTAAAAATAGAATTTAGGGGGATGGGTAGTAAAACACACAAGATAATAAACATTGGATTCCTCGTCTATGCATTAGGGCTATCATAGACTAATGATAGACTGAGTAGGCCGTGGTCGACAAAGTCAGAATCTCATTTTCATGAGAGGTTATCGACTCCCCATGAGCTACCCTATGGTGCCGACGCCTCAAGTAGGAGGAAGGGCTAGGGGATCCATAGATGGGTGCCGACGCCTCAGTTGGAGGAAGTGCCAGGGGATCCCATGAGAGCTATGCGATGACACTCTCCACTTGACACCCGTTTGCCTTGTTTCTTGTTACCTTTGGAATTGTGTACTGAATTGTTGTTTTAGATTTATATGGAATCATGTTCTTTTTATTGTTTCAGATTTATTTGGAAATGTATTTTGGATGTTGTTTCGATTCTTCTGGATTTGTACTCTTATTGTTGATTCAAATTTTTGTGAAAATGATTTAGGAATGTTCTTTGGTGTCTTGTTCTATTGTTAATGCCTTGTTTAATTGTGGTGAGTTTCATAGCTTGTTCTGGTTATGTGGATTCGTGAATGTTGTGGTTTATGTCTTTGTAACTTTGAGTTGTATTTGTATTCGTACTATGTTGTTCTTGGAGTCAGTTTGACAATCATGGTCGAGTTAACTTCCTTGTCACCTCTGAGCACAGGGGGTGAGTTATTCATAATTCACATGGTTGGGTGGAACGTGCTCCGCACCCGTTGGGTTCCCCATCAATATCCTATCTTCTCAACATATCTGCAATTGGAGTTGTACCAGTGTTCCCTTGTTATTTAGATGATGGTGTAATTTGTATCATCCCACATGTTTGGGAAATTCATTGTAATTCTTATATAAAAAAAAATTGTAATGTAATATTATAACAATGATGTAATAGTTAGGATCATTTCTATCTTTATTAAGAGATTTATTATGGTTGTATTATGTGATGTTTATTATTCTCGCATCATGGTTATTGGATGTATCCTTATTCATGGTTATTATAATATAAATGGTTATGTTGTAATCTTTATTTTTATTTCTGTTTAGTTGTTGCAAAGTAACCTCGCGTGCCCCAGAGAACTAAGTGTGATAATGTGATGTAATATGTTAAGTGGTTATGGTTAAATGTTATTGCATGTTTAATTTAATTGTTTAAAAAAAATAAATTATTTGCATTGTGTGTGTTCTCTGGGGTTTGCACGATGGGCGTTACATAGAGTAGTGTTAACTTAAAAATTAACCAACACAATACTCTCATGCTCTTATAACACCATAAAATTACATTAGATACATCTATTTTGTAGCTCATATAATATTTTCCACCACCTCCCCCATAACCTCTATGCATTATCTTCATTTGCATGGATCCTAATGAGCTTGCTTTCAAATTTGAGGCCATTATATTTATATTATATCACTACCTTGACTATAACATTTTTAAATATATAGTTATTTTTTTAAAGACTAAACCCTTAGATAATTAGTTAATGGTTTCTTACATCTCTACTTGCAAGAATTATAGGGAATTTAAACACCATTTGACATTGAGAGTTAATGTTACAATTAAGATGAAATAAACATCATGAAAGATGAGATAACTTAACTTCCCTTTCAGTCTATTTTTTCATTTATGAACCCAATTGTTGACTTTGAATTCTACCATGCTCCCAAATAATTTTAGAGGGATAGAGTGAGTCATGATATTTTGATAGTTTGAGTGGTATTAATCCCTACTTTTAAATAAAACTATAACTAGGTTAGTTTTTTATTATGTTTAAATCCATACCAAGTAACATCATTAACTATACTTATGGTTCACAATATTCAAATTTTCAAACCCTCTTTTAGATATTCTATCTACACCCATTAATATCCTAGAGTTTATGTAGTCCTTACCACCTAGCAATCAACTTCAGTTTCCTTTATATTAAATATTAATGGATGCCTTGACCTTTATTTGTCTACATGATATTTTACATGTTTTATCCATTGAGTTGGTCTGATATAACTTTCCATTTACTTTTTTCTTGGTTGTAATTTCATTCTAAAAGTGCTTAGGATTGTGTATCCTTAATGCTATTAGTTCTAGATTTGAACCTTTTGAATGTGTTTAATGCTCCTTTAATTATAACCATCAATTTATTATTATGACTAGGATTGATATGTGTCGTGTATTCCCCTTCTCTTTACTATTTAAAGTGATTTTTTAATATTTTTCATGAATGATTGATTTTCTAGAGTAGTTGGGATGATTCCTTTCATTACTACCCCTTCTAATTGGTTTGGATATGTTTATTTTGTTATTTATTTCCTTACATGTATATAGTTGTGATTGAATTTCATTTCTTTAGGAGAATTTCTAACTTACGTTTTTGTTAGTCTTGATATGAATTATTTTGAAGATTGGTTGTATATTATGTAATATGTCTATTATATGCTTTATGTAGATTTTATCATTTTCTACCATGTGTTTATATAGACGCAAATAATAAAATTATGTATATCTCACATCCTAAATAGCTCTCCCTAAAATGGATGATGGTCCCATATACACCTTCTAATATCCTTAAATTTCATTGGCCATCATCTTCTTTTAATCACAAGATGTAGTTATATGCATCTTCATAAAGTTCTCATGTTTACTAATCATCCATGCATTAAAATCTATATTAAAATTATGTTTATAATTGTACTAAGGGCCAAAATATCCTTCAATTATGCATCCTATAATTTTTAATCCATGTCTATTTAATTGTATTTATGTTATACTTTTGCAAAGCCAACTAATAAACTATTGTGCTAATTATCTTTCAATTTTTTATTACCTTCATTCATGATATGTACAACTTGTGTAGATATTATTTTTATACTTCTATATTTTTTTTCATGGATTTAATTCTAATAAAATAATAACTCATTCGCATCCTCCCCTTTTTACTTCCATCTCATTCTATTTACTTTTTTCATGTATCCTTGAAATTCAAAGTTGTGTGTCATGTTCATATGTTGCAAGAAGAAATTTATGTCTACTATTTTAAATATGTGCATGAACCTAAGATTGTCTTTATGTATGACCTCTAAAAATCTAGCTTGTTAATGCTAGGTTTTTTTAGGGTCCTCAAAAAAAATATTTCGGCACCCTTAAGTGTGGAATGATCTAGGATATAACTAGTATTTCTATCATACTACCTATTAACTAAATCATGTTAAAAACATTACATGAAAAATTTAACTCATATGATGTAAAAATAGCAAGTACATCACCTAGGAAATGTAAAGTGCAAGTAATATAGGTTACAAAAAAAAATACAAAAATAAAGTAGATGCATGTAGAATTTGGTTTTTCTGATGCTAGAAAGGGACTTAGTGAGTTAAAAAGTTGTTTTAGTGAAATTTGGAGCTCAAATAAAGTGGTTATCAAATTTGGTCACCACAAAATGTTAGGAAACATTGTCATAGTGTTAGGGCGTTCAACTAACCTTTCTAAAACTTATAGAAGGTGTTCATATTCAATCTTTGATACTTGTCTTACTTGTAAAATACACATTTTTGCTCGTAATGATGAAAATCCTTGAGTTAAGCATGGGGACAAGGGGAAAAGAGTGTTGTAAAGGATATCATCTCAATCAATCCCCTATTTGATATCTTTTAGCCTCCACAAAGCACTATTGGTAATATTTGTAGTGTTTGCAAACATAGTGTTAAAGTTTTGGTGATGTGTGCAAAATATAGTGATCACAAGATAAAAACCTATGGGGAATGAAAAGAGATGAAAATGATCAAAAGGAGGGATGCAAGTGAGGTAAAAGGATGGGGAATGGCTCAAATTTGGTTAGAAGGGTAATGGGGATGGTTTTTAGAATAATTGGTGTGTGATTGTGATGATAAAAAGAGATGAAAATTATCAAAAGGAGGGATGCAAGTGAGGTAAAAGGATGGGGAATGGCTCAAATTTGGTTAGGAGGGTAATGGGGATGGTTTTTAGATTTGGTATTTGGATTTGGTAAGGGAAATTAGTTTTTGTAATAGAGGAATGGACAAATAGATGGGGAAAATAGAATAAGGGAAGGAAACTCATAAGGATCCATGGTTTGATGGCTCAAGTGGGCTCTAAATTCTTAGATCTACGAACTTCAACTTATTTCCCTACCATTCTAATGGAATATTTATAATTCACCTATGTGTTGGAGGAGAGACTGGTATTAAGTTTTCTTAATGAGTGAATAATGAGTGGGTTGAGGGGAAAATGAATTTAAAAATGAGATTACGCTAAGTTGCTAGGAAAGTTACCATTGAAAACATAACAAGGTTCAGGGTATGAAGAGGTGGGTAAAGTCACTTCTTCAAAATTTGAGATTGGACACTAGTGTTGGGCAATGCCAAAATATTTGAAGATCTAATAGTCCAAATTTTATGGGTTATCAAATTGTGAGGTATTTATAAGGCTTTATATGCTTGCATTATCCACAATTAGTCATGAGAAAGGCTAAAGTTAAATGAGAATGCCTAAAAAAACACGCTACGGGAGTGGCCACCAAAATGAGGTTAGAAATATAAGATGGAGATTACAAAGTAGGCAATTTCTAACCTTACAATCACTACCTCCCTATTTATTTAATTTTGGTTGGTTATCAATTGATTTTTACTAGTTTTTTAGCCAAGCCCAATTCTATTTCTTATTACATACACTTTCTCCTTTTCTTTTCTTTTTGCATTAGGATTAAGTCTTTGAGTAGATATAATAGTGAAACTTTGAAAAAATATATATTATAATTTCTAATATTTTCCTTCACACTTGGCAATATGAATTAGATAGGTATATCTCTCCCTTCCTCTCTCATTCTTCCAAATATATTTTCTTTGTGTATAAATCCCTTACATTGCAACCTATTTTCAAAGAAAATTTTCTTCTTAAGTTATTATTTTTCACTTTCCTTATGGTCCCGTACTTTCATTTTAATGTTTACCACTCTTTAATGTCTTCCCATTTCTTCCATCCCTTATGACCTAGACTAATTTTCTATTAATTCTCTTAGTTTAATTTGGTTATTTAACCACTTGAGTACCCTTGTTTTAGATTCTTTCAATTAAATTCTTAATTTATTTTCACAAATTTTTTGTTTGTCATTACATATTATATTTATTTAATTTATGTTACATGTGAGACCATATTTTACCTATCAATCATGTGCTTTTTCCCCCTTATCTATTTAGGGTTTATTTTAAGGCGTGTTACACTTTTGATTTCTTCAAAGATTTTTATTTATATTTAAAAATTATATTTACTATTGATTTAATTGTTCTCAACACTTTTTAAATTTGAAGGCCCTTCAAGTATTCTCTTACTTATATGTTGTATATTTTACTTTATTATGTAGTACCTCTTTTACAAATATATCAACTCACCACTACTTGCCAGATAAATAGAGCCCATTTGATGTTGTGATTCTCCCCCAATCTAATTTTTCTTATCAATATTTTTCAAGCATCCTTCTAAATTTCTATATTATCACAACCATAATATGAACACATTCCCCTAGACTATTTTTTCTCTATCTCTTCTTATTATCTCTTATTTTATTTTGGATCCAATCTTTATGTATCATCCATCTAATCTTATTTATTTTCTAGTTTTGTAAATTCTTACAATTCACCTTTAGGTGCATTAATGCAAGTTTTCATTTTTGTCTCATTTTATTTTCATGGTTTGTTTTGTTTACTCATAAAATCAACCATATATCAACCTTTCTTGAGCTTCAAGATCTCACTACATGTATTTGTCTTTGTTTTTATTTTTAATATATTAGCTATTTAATATTTTCTTTAGCTATCAATTCTGTACATATAAAATATGTTTGATCTATATATGTTTAAATCCTACAAAATTTGGGAATCTAAAGTTAAACTAAAATTTTATGCTATTTGTTTATTCAAACGGCAATATTAGAGAGAGAATTGTTTATCAAATAGAAAAAAAACATGTTGTAATAAGATAAATTCCATCCAATAACTCAATAGTTTTACCCTAGATACCCTATTAAGAGAAAAGTAATTTTATGATGGTGAAAAATACCAAACTACCTCTATTCAATGTAGCAACTTACCATGTGAAATAGATTTCTTGGATGAAATTTTCCCTTCCTTCTTTATCAATGATTTCTACTAGCTCATCCTTTAATCATAATATTAATGGTTGAATCCACTTTTTGTTTGATCAATACAACTCTATTTTTCTTCCCTCCAAAAATATTATATTTAAAAATGCTAGTTTTTATCTCCTTTTATAGATTTATGTGAACAAGATGGTTCTCCCACACCTTAGAATTTATTTCACATGTGTTGGAAAGTGAAACAACACATGTTTAGTTCACCTTTCAAAATTTCTAGTTGTATAGTTAAGTGACAACAACTATTGTGGTCTTATCAAAGACAAAACTATAGTCATGATCATTCCCTAGATGCCTTTCCTACTTTGTTTTATGACCAACCTTTGTGCTTCATTTCTAGGTTATGAATCCATTTTATAGTTCACAAAATTAAAATTCTTCATATATTTTTTTTATAATTTTCATGATTTTTATAGATCACACCTCCATTGTTAGAGAAGCTTTTGATCTTGCAAAATCTTAGTGAGACTTTTATTGAGGAGAATATTCCTCCAATCCTTCTCATCCATGAAGGGTGGACTTGGACTCTTATGGGTTGTGGGTGGCTACTCTCCTTGATGTGAGAATAGAGCCCCCCAAGGTACCTAATTTAAGCACACCCTCTTCTTTCAAGTCCATGCCAACAAACATGGATTAGCTTCTAAACTCCATGGTTTGGTCCTAGACACTTTTCCCATCTTATTTTTATAAAAATATTCATTTAATCCTTTGATCATACTTGTGGTCTACAATATAATTTTTTTTTAATGAATTCTTTGAATTCTTCCCAAGTTCCTTCAATTGCCTTATTTTATTTTCACAATTGATTACATAATTTTCCCATCATACAATACTATGTGTAGACACATAAAAATAACCTAGGCCTCCAAACTACATTTTTCTATGTCAAATCACACTTCTTCCTCACATAATTAAATTATTTAATTATGTCCTAGGGCCATACTTCACACTATTAATTAAATGATTTCTAATTATTTAATTAATTCATATCCTATATTCCTCTACGATTATTTAAATAAGTAAATTATATTTGCTTATTTAAATATGTCACCAATTAATCCCTACTCTTTCTATAATTAAATAAATTCCTAATTTATTTAATTACTCATTTTCATTTCCGACTACAAATTAAATAATTACCATTAATTATTTAATTTGTTCATTATCCTTTTCTCCTTCAATCAAATAAAACTATTTATTTAATTCACTTTTCATCCCACAAGTAAATAATTAAATAATTATTTACTGCCTTTTGTCTTATTCCTCATTTTTGAATTAAATCACTATTTAATTCAAAAAGTAAACTTTCCTCATAAATCAATTAATTTCTATTATTATTTGAATTTCTAGCCACCTCTTTTTCTATGCCAAATCTTTTCCTTATCACATTTATTCTCCACCTTTGATGTAATTGTCTCCAATTAAATCTCAGCCCTTCATTTCAAATCTTGCCCTAATTTTGACCTAATGTTGCCCTAACCCTAATGTTGCTCATCACATTGAATTCTAGCCTGTGATCTTAGGATTTTGTCAACTTGTAATCCTGGCCATCCACTTTCAATTTGACATTCTTTAAAAGGTCTCTCAATTCATTTTTAGACATAGAGTCATTTTCAACAACTTAGGCACTTAGTACATGCTTGAGAAGTTCTACATGCTTGAGAAGTTTTGAATACTTGAGCACTCATAATACTTCAATATTTTGTTGGTCTTAGTCATAGGCTATAGTTGCATTTCAAATCTGAGGGCAATTATACTATTTACAACAAGGTGGAGAAGGGAAATAGAGGTCAATCAATGGAGGCTTGAAGACTAGGTGACATTGTTTCATATTTTTATGCTTCTTGTTTCCCTTCTCTATTGTTGATTAGGTTTTAGTTTGTTATGCTATTTGTAGCTAACCAAATTTGTTTACCCTAGTTACATTTGGTGAACCCGACGTATTAATTCACATTATTGTGGATATATGTTTTCTAATCAAAAGTTTTGATGAATTTTTTTTGCAGATAGTGATATTTCGAGTCGAAATGTTGAGGCAATGACAACTTGTTGAGAGATGATTTATTTATTTATTTTTCTGAAATCACATTTATTTGCTACTCCCTTACATTTCAAATTCTACAGTGTTCTTTGCGTTTTACCACTTGTCTTTTGGCTATTAATTATTGTGATATCAAAATGCATAACATATGTCTATCAAATGCTGCTTAGTAAAAATAATCAAAACACATAAAAATAATAATCAAAATCTATAATAATAATCTGTCTACAACTGCCAAGTGCGTTTGCTTGGAATTTTAAAGGAAAATTTCAATAAATCCATTATGTGTATGAGGGCTTGTCGCGGTGACAACGTAGGGAGTGTGTTTTTTAAGATTTTAACTTTAGATTTTATTTTTAGTTGTAGTTTTACTTTTAATTTAGTTTAGTTTTAGTTTAGATTTTAACGTTAGATTTTACTTTTACTTTTAATTTAGATTAGTTTCTTTTTTTAGTTTTAAATTAGATTGGATTTTTATTTAGATTGGGATTTTAGATTTAGATTTAATTAGATTAAGATTAATTTCGTTTAGTTTCAGATTTTAAATTTAGATCAGTTTTAGATTTTTTTTCTTTAGATTTTAAATTTAGATTTTTTTCTTAGATTTTTAGATTAGATTAATTTTTATTAGCTAGATTAATGTTAGCTTTTGTTTTAGTTTAATTTTAGTTTTGTGGCTAACTTTGTTAATTTGACTTTTTTTTTTAGATTTGAATGTCCAAGACTTGAAAATTAAAACCTAACCTTTTGTTTGTCAAAGATTGGAGGTTAAAACTACTAATCATGCTTTGCAGGGCTCTTCCTTTGGTTGGCTTTATCCTAAATGTCTTTTTCACATAGAATAATTAGTGGATCTAAAAAGAACTTTAGTGTTTGATTTGACATTATAAGTGGGGTTAAAATTAACTAGTTCTTGCATTGTCTTGTGGTTTACATCTTGTCTTTGGATGCGTATGCTCTTCTCTCGTGCCACTTGGCGATCTTGAGAATCAAAAGCATTCCTTTGGCATTTTGTACAAGCACCCACACATTTGGTTTTGGACTTAAAATGAACATCATGCGAGTGTGAGGCAAAGGCCTTGTGTATGCTCTCTCCTTGCACTTAGTGTGATCTTGGAGATTAAAAAAAATGTACTTCCTTGCTTTTATATACCTTTTTTAAGAGGGCCTGCCACCCTGCTTCAAAAGGTGGGAACGACCCAAGCGATAACAAGCTAAAGCTAAGATCTTTCGAACTGCCATATAACAAATGTGTTTGTGATGAAAGTCATAAGCAACAGGTGTAGATGTGTCATATCGAAAAGTGCCACCCTCAGTAGCCCCATGAGCTATGTTAAAATCCTTTCTTAGGAAGGGTCTGGGAGGCCTCTTGATTGACCATAATCTTGAGCTAATCTTGCCATATGTATGTCCACCTTGAACGAATGCCCTTACTAAGAACTAATTATTTTAGTGGCCAAAAACATTTTATACGCTCATTGATTGCAGGAGGACGAACCTCTAAAGCCACCCCACGTCTTCACTATTCAAGTGTAGAGGAAAAAATTCCTCTTTGGGGAATTGAGACTTGGTGTGCCCGAGAAGTGAGTGCCATGTAAGGGGGAGCCAATGCCATCAAGTCTCTAGTTGTCTACCTTGTTTAAGTGGCTGGAGAAATCCAAGTGGGGAAATCAACCAGTGGTTTCCTTGCCAACCCTAAGATTGTGTATGTTGTGTATGAGTGTTTTTCATCTTGAAATCAAAATTTTTCACACCAAGATCAAACTAAAAACATTATGTTCTATGTGTGTCTTCTAAACAAACAAACAAGCAAACAAACATTACACTTGAAAATTGCAACACTTGACAACTTAATACTAAGCAACATTTTCAAACAAAACAGTAAAAATCATACCAAACTCTTGCCAAAATCATATTCAAACCTTTGAGATCCATTTTCAAACCAACTTCTTGCTGTGATTCTTGTTTAAAACCAGAAACTTGCTCAATTCACCTTGTATATCACCATTCCATTATTAGGCCACCATTTTAGGTACCTTAGCATCCTCATTACTTGCATATCCCAACATCACATTAGGCTACCTTTTTCTAACTTTTAGGCTTGACACCTTGTGTATTTTAGGATAGAGGAACTCTTTGTACCTTGGAAAAAATCATTGCTTCAATAAAAGATTGTCATTTGACCAAGTCACTTTTTAGCTCAGTCCTTTGTCATTTTGGTGATAATTTCCTACTCACAAGTCTAGTTGGGAAACTCACCTTGTCATTCTTTTCACTTGTCCTAGAAAAAGGTCATTTAACAATCCTAATTGAAACATTGGTTTACCCTTGGATAGTTAGTGATCCTATTCTTACATCTTTCAAAAGTGCTTAAGCCCTCAAGTTCACTATAGGTATCCATGTCACCTCTTAGTCATTTGCATCCTTCATGCCACAACATTTTAGACCTAAAAGAGCATTATCATACACTTTAGACTTCATAACATCCAACATTATCATTATCACTTTTAGTCTTGTTGCATACATTAGACATATTTTATCCTCAAAATACCCAAAAAAATAAAAATAAATAGTTGCATTACATTTAGGTATGTACCTTATTTCAAAAATACCAAAAACATAGTCTTAGTCTCATACCTTCTACCTTCATTTTGAGCAAGTCTTATATGGTTGAAACTAGATTGCAAAAGAAACATCGAGCAATGGATCTCTTTCATGACGATGATGAACTTTACAATTACACTAGCACCCTCAACTTTGACAATACCACTAATGATCCTCACAACAATACCAACCTTGAAAGTCATGACCATGCCAACTTGGGCTCTACATCTTATAAACAACCAAAGACACAAAATAATTTTGAACAATTCCTTATTAGAGACAAGGATGGAAATGTGTTCATAGAAGAAGTAGAGGCTGCCACACAAAATCTCGAAGTAGCCTCTCTTGTGGAAAAAATTGTCATGTTGGACCCCCAATGATATTTAGCCAATCTTTTACATGAAGGAGTTAAACTACCTCAAGGATTTGATGTCAATACCTTACGAGCAACAACGTCACCCAAGAGCAACACAAAAACAAGCCAAGGAAAATCTACACCACAACCTAACACTTCCATATCCATTGGAACAACAACCCAAAGTACCACAACTACCAACACTTCATCCATCTTTGCAACACAATCTATGTCACAACCCATGACACAAACCACAACACAATCATTATTCACAACACAACCCTTTGGATTGACATTTTCTCCCTTTGGTTCATCATCTAAGGCCATAGGGACATCCACATATAACATCCTTGGTAGACCTAAGGCAAGAAGGGTTCTCATCCAAGGACCTCAATCAAACACAAACACCATGTCACAAGGTCCTCATGTCAGTACAAACACCTTGTAAGGACAAAACACGAATGCCTCACATAGTTAAAATAAAAACACTTCACATGTTTATAATCCTTTTCAACAAGGACAAGGATCACAAACAACACAACCTCTTAACATATCATATGGCTACGCACATGGATCCTTTTTTGGCAACCAAAATATACATGGACAACACACCCAACAAAAGCAACATAGCTCAACCACTTCTCACATCCCAACTTACACATCACACATTCATACTCATGGATAAAATTAAAATCCACCACATACACACAATGTTTCAAACCAAAAAATGTCATCTCAACAAAACATGGGATCACACAACACAAATATGGGACCTCATAAAAATGTTGCCAACAATCTCGTAATAGACACATTTATTACCCAGTTGGCTGCCCTACAAAAGCAAGTGGAAGGGATGCAAGTATCAAACAAGAAGACATACTCATCACATTATTTACATCCTTACCCATATGACACTAGCATATGCATGCCTCCTTTCCCTCCTAGGTATATTATTCCCACTTTCACCAAGTATAAGGGAAAGAGCAATCCTATCGAGCACATACGAGAATTCACCACTGATTGTGTGGATGTCACATACAATCATTCCTACCTTTTGAGACTCTTCCCTATAAGTCTTATGGGGCCCACACTTGAATGGTTTGCACTGATACCTAAAGGGTTTATAAATTCATGGGACAACCTCACCAATAAATTCATGGAGAATTATGCTTATAACATTGAAAATGATGTCACGATTGCTACCTTGTACCACTTGAAACAAGATGAAGGAGAACCCTTTATTATTTTCTTCCAAAGATGGCGTAGTATGGTGAGTTGATGTCCCATCGAGATTCCTAAAAAAACAAAAAAGTTGACATGTTCGTAGAAAACCTCAAGCTAAAGTTGAAACACCCTTTACAAGTACATTGTTGTGCCACATTTGCAGACTTAGTTGAGAAAGGCATGACACTTGAGAAAGTTCTAATCACCCAAGGTGAACTTACATATGGTAAAAAAAACACACACAACCAATAGAACTCTAACAAAAAAAGAAAGTTTTTGTCCCACAATAAAAATGTAACAAATGATGGAGTCATAGACACGAAAGCTGTGAACAGAATAGGGCACACATTGAATCTTAAAGCACCCAACATGAATGAAAACACGGCTAATGCAGTACAAAATACTCAAGAACGAGGACATCCAAGATAACCAAAGCAATACCCATGAAGACAATACACCCCTTTACTGGAACCAATCAAATATGTCCTGAAAAAGCTAGTACAATCAAATGTAATACAACTCCAAGAGCTCAAACCATATGACCCAGGATAGTTCAAACCATCTTGGTGGGATGACAATGCCTTTTGTGACTACCATCACATCAAAGGGAACAAAACCTTGTCATGTTGTCAATTGAAGAACATAATCCAAGACCTAATTGAAAATGGTACCATAGAGGTCGAAGGACAACAACAAACTTCTAATCAAGACCATACAATCTTCAAGAATCCACTACAAGGCCATGGTTCTGGAAAGCCCTCCACCTCAGGTCAAAATAAAAATAATCAGGCCAATTATACCAGGACTACCTTTGATTACTCAAAGATAATTTATCACCTTCATGTTGTTGATGACTATGTCAACACAATCACCATTAAAAAGGTTCCTAAATGCATCGTCACAACCTATAGGGCTAAGGTTACTTTATCTAGTCCTTCTTCAAAGTAGCCACAATCCAACTTGACCAATACAATCTTGTTGACCAATTGGGCAAGACACCTGCATAGATATCTATCCTTGAGTTGTTACACCTATCACCTAAACACAAATCTATCCTCGATAAGGCTTTGAAGGAAACCTTTGTTCCTATCAACCTGGATGTCAACTAATTTGAAGCCATGGTTGGATACTTGGCCAATTCACTCCATGTCTCCTTTTCTGACAAAGACTACTCTACACAAAAGTTTAACCATAACGACCCATTGCACCTTGAAGTATGTGTCCATCAACACAAGGTCAGACGAGTCCTGGTAGATGGCGAAGATGGACTGAACATTTTCACCTTAAAATTGGTTAAGATGTTAGGATTCTTGAAAGAATGTGTAGACACCACTAAGAGCATTGTAATCAAGGCATATGATGACGAAGAACGATCATCTAAAGGAGTCATAACACTACCTATCAGAGTTGGTCCTGCAGTCATGGATACCACTTTTCAAGTCTTGAACCTTGACCTCCCATACAACATTATCCTAGGCCGACCATGGATTCATGCCATGAAGGTTGTTCCATCCACATACCACCAATGTCTTAATTTTCCACACGAAGGCACCAAAATTACAATTTTTGGTGATCCCGATCCCCTTCAATACTGTAGTAATTTGAGAGGGACCACTCAATTCCAAGTTCTCGTCAATAATGAGGCTTCATCTTCCACTTTGTCACATTACATTGATCCATCTTCATTGACTAAAGCATCCACTTCATCTACCATACCATCAAACCCCAAGGTCCAAGTCCATGATATGGGATGTGGTGAATATCGCATGGACACGCTACAAATAAATGATAATACTAATGTTATTGAGAAGGTTCAAGCCTCCAATAGTGATGTCAAGATCACTTCAGAAGGTGCACAA
This sequence comes from Sequoia sempervirens, assembly GCA_007258455.2. NCBI lineage: Eukaryota > Viridiplantae > Streptophyta > Pinopsida > Cupressales > Cupressaceae > Sequoia > Sequoia sempervirens. Next base: position 199,275 of record VDFB02285735.1, on the reverse strand, counting down.
ATAGATGACCATGCTTGGATCGAAACCTTCTGGGAACTTGATGATACATCTGCCTTTACCCTATCCGCTTCCGCACAAACATTTCATGTCCATGATAACCCCATGTTTGGCCAGGATATCTATGATAACCCACCTTTTGATCTTGATCATGTTGACGATATCCAAACATCATCCCTATATACCACATGTCTTGGGTTAGGGTATGTCCCCCCTACTGTCACTTCTACTAAGTCACCTTCCCAGTCGACAAGGATGTACAAGTCTCCGTTGATGTGAAGAGTACCAAAAAAGACAGTCCCAAAGTCTCCATTGACGACATTGCAACTCCCTGTCATCCACTAAACAATTTCGTCACTCCATCCATCTCATCCATTCCACTCACATCCATCCACATAATAGACATGGAACAAAAAGTCATGTCCAAAGAAAAGGATAAAGGCAAAGCTCTAGAATCAAGAATGAAAATGTTTTTAAAAGGAGTTCAAATATCAAAATACAAGATGAAAGGAAGAGAAAATAAAGAAAATTCCTCTAGCCAAATCAAAAAGCTACTAGACCAATCAAAAATATAAGTTAGGAATGAGAAATAATATCAAGAAACTTCCTTTGGACAAATCAAAAATAAAAAAACAAAAGTGAAAATTAGAAAGCATTGGTCTCCAAGAATGCTCCTCCATCAAAAATCACTGGGGGCATCTATCAACAAAAAAGGTTAAATAAAGATCTTGTTGATCCAAGGTCTTCATCTCCATCACTTTCACTTATTCCATACATTCCATTCAATCCATCCATATTTACATGTCCGTCACATCATTCCATTACCATTGGTAATGCCTTTCAATGTATCTTGGACGACAACCCCTTCATGTACCCTAGCTCATTGGTCGCCCAAACTCCTTTTCATCTAAAGCTTGGTGACCCACGTAGTGTGCACATTAGGGATCATACCATAGCCTCTTTTGTCTGCCACTTTTATCATCTGTCATATTTTCCACTTACATTCTGTGTCCATATTAGGTCCTTTTTCCAAGCATGATCATCTGAATAGGGTCAATGCATCATCATGACATATCGATTCTATACATAAATTTAGAGAGCCATGCTAAAACCATAAAAAATATTAAAAAAATTGAAAAATAAGAAAATCGTTACCTTGATGAAAATCTGGCAAACAGGCGTCGTCTTGGTGACAACAAAAAAAAATAAAAAAAATCATGAAAATAGTAAAGAGAAATAATCCTTCCAATAGTGAAAACCACTTTGGTGGCACTTTGGATAAGTACCATGGTGAAAACTTGGCAAACATGCACCATGTGTTGTCGGTCTTTGCTCCGTCATCTACTATCACTCTATCTGGTCTTCCACCCTAATCCATAATAATGCCTTTACTCTCTATCATCTCCCATTTGACATCCATCATAAGGTTTGGTCATCTTTATCATGACTTTCAAATGGTTAATGTCTTGCAGTCTTTTCTTCTCCATGTCTCGTCCATAATAAACCCCTGTCCCATCCCATCCCTGATGGTTAGTCCTAGACTTGACTGGGGGTACATTTCCTAACACCTGGTTTCATTGGATTCTACACTTGTCATTGGAGGTCAAATATTCAAAAAAGACAAAAAAAATCAAATATTTGATCAAGACAAAAAAATCAAATATTCGATAAAAGACAAAAAACTCAAATATTCGAAAAAGATAAAAAAATTGTAAAAACTTCAAAAATCCAAAAAATCAAAACATGCGAAAAACACAAAAAATCCAAATAACTTTCAAAATCCCAAAAATAGAGTCAGAGTCAATCAGGTCAGTCTTTGTCATTGTCGAACTATGAGGTCTTTGAGTGTATGACGTAGGAAGGCCATCAATCGATGAGCCCCCGAGGCCGCCTAGGTTAGTCCTTTAGGGTTCATTGCGTTAGTCAATAAGTCAAACATCATCGTCAAACACAAAACAGTCATCAAAACATCAACATTCAAATCACAAACCAACAGAAAACATAGTCCAATTAGTCATCAATCAGTCAAATTTCCAAAACAATGTCAACTTAGTCACTTTATGGCCCCCTTCAAGATGCATCCTTCTTGGAATTGGACCTTATCAAAATGTCATTTGCCTTTTCAAGATGTGTCTTTCCTGATGACGGGCTTTGTCACATCGTCATTGACCTTTTCAGGATGTTTCCTTCTTGACGACATGCATCGTCAAACCATCAAAACTATCAAACCGTCAAAGTTGTCAAACTATCAAATCGTCAAACTGTCAAGCAATCAACCTTCATTAAACAAATATTGGCAAACACATTGAATGGCTATTGATTTTTTTGGTCTATTTTGTCTTATCTTTTTATTGTTTTGTCTCTTGGTCATGTTACCAGCTACCTTGAGGATGTCCCATGAAGGATTTAGAGGTGCGATGATGTCTCATGACTTGGTTTTCCTTGATTGCTATATTTGGTGTGTCTTGACAAAAATACTGGGGCAACTTAGCCCTTAGTGTGAGTTAGCACATTCCTTGTCTACAATTGTTTGTTTTTCGCAAGTGGATGACCTTGCACACCTTGGTCTATGTCATATCATGGTGTTTGTTTTCTGTTTATCACATTTTACTGCCCAGTGATGATTATGCAACGCCTATTATGTTATTTGGAAAAATATTGAAATATTCTTTTTTTGTCCTAACATCCATGTCTTTCATGCTAACATTTCCTCTCTTCCTTCATCCTCTAGTCTTCTCATCCATTTTGAGAGCACACTCATGATATTTGAACCTGCCTATCCTCTCAAGGGGGCATACTACTACCTCCTCATCATCCTTCCTCTCCCTGCTTTCACACTAGGGCATATTGTTGACTTGTTTTCTTTGACACAACGCGATAAATTGCATTATGTCAAAGAGGGGAAAAATGTAGACACATAAAAATGACCTAGGCCTCCGAGCTACATTTTTCTATGTCAAACCACACTTCTTCCTCACATAATTAAATTATTTAATTATGTCCTAAGGTCATACTTCACACTATTAATTAAATAATTTTTTATTATTTAATTAATTCATATCCTATATTCCTCTACGATTATGTAAATAAATAAATTATATTTTCTTATTTGAATACATCACTAATTAATCCCTACTCTTTCTATAATTAAATAAATTCCTAATTTATTTAATTACTCATTTTCATTTCCAACTACAAATTAAATAATTACCATTAATTATTTAATTTGTTCATTATCCTTTTCTCCTTCAATCAAATAAAACTATTTATTTAATTCACTTTTCATCCCACAAGTAAATAATTAAATAATTATTTACTACCTTTTGTCTTATTCCTCATTTTTGAATTAAATAATTATTTAATTCAAAAAGTCAACTTTCCTCCGTAAATCAAGTAATTTCTATTATTATTTGATTTTCCAACCACCTCTTTTCCTATGCCAAATCTTTTCCTTATCTCATTTATTCTCCACCTTTGATTTAATTGTCTCCAATTAAATCTCAGCCCTTCATTTCAAATCTTGCCCTAATTTTGACCTAATGTTGCCCTAACCCTAATGATGCTCATCACATTGAATTCTAGCCTTTGATCTTAGAATTTTGTCAACTTCTAATCCTGTCCATCCACTTTCAATTTGACATTCTTTAATAGGTCTCTCTCAAGTCATTTTCAACAACTTAAGCACTTAGTACATGCTTGAGAAGTTCTACATGCTTGAGAAGTTTTGAATACTTGAGCACTCATAATACTTCAATATTTTGTTGGTCTTAGTCATAGGCTATAGTTGCACTTCAAATTTGAGGGAAATTATACTATTTATAGAAAGGTGGAGAAGGGAAATAGAGGTCAATCAATGGAGGCTTGAAGGCCAGGTGACATTGTTTCATGTTGTTATGCTTCTTGTTTCCCTTGTTCTCTATTACTGATTAGGGTTTAGTTTGTTATGCTATTTGCAACTAACCAGAAAATTTTACCCTAGTTACACTATGAACTTCCATTCTAAAGCATGCAAAGTTAGATCTTTGTGTCCCATTAACTTTGTAAACACTATAAATATCTAATTATTTTAACCAAGAATCCTTTTTTTGCATTAATTTCTCCATTAAAATTTTTTATTTCCACTTTATTTTCTACTCTAAACAAAATTAGTTATTTTATTTGAACAACCCTTTCAAGAACTCCTCACTTCTAAATTCTCCTTACTCCATGCTAAATTTCTTGGCTAGAGAATTTAGCAAATTAACTATTGAGGTTCGCTCTTGTACCATCTTTATTTGCTCTTGTTAGCCATTTTTTTTTGGTTTTTCATTATTCCTTTCATGTGGCTCTATAGTGTAGTTAATCACGCATTCATCCCCTCCATTTGGGATTGTTGTAATCTTGTAACTATTTTACACATAATTCCCATAAATCCCACAAAAAGAAAACTACTCTAATACGAAAATGATTCAAAAGCTCTTAAAAACATATAGAATTGAGGAATCCAAATTTATGCTAACATATTGTGCTACTTGTTCAATCAAATGGTACTATGGAGAGAGGGATTGTTGATCAAATAGAAATAAATATTTTGCAATACAATTAATTCCACATAATAACTAAAGAATTTTATCCTTCTTGGGAGAGAAAAAATGATTTTATGATGGTGGAAAATATCATACTACCTCTATTAAAAGTAGCAATCTACTGAGTGCAATAGAGTGCTTGGATACAAGTTGCCCCTTGTTCATTTAATAATTTTCTATTGACACAACCTTTCTATCACACTATGAATAGTTAAATCATTGATTCCTTTTATCAATTAACTTTATATTCCCACCCCAAAAAATATCATGTTAAAATATTAGTTTCTACCTCTTTTCTATATCTATGTGAATAGGAAAGTTCTCTCGAGTCCTAGATGTTTTCTTAAATACATTGGAAGGTGAAATGGTACATTTTAGTTTACATTCTAAATTTAAAGGTTGTACAATCAAGGAACACTATTGTAGTTGAGGTACTATCTAAGATAGCAACATATAAAAATATTTTCTTTCTTGTTTTGTTTATGCTATAGGAACTTAGAAATGTCACAATTATCTTGTTCTTGAGGTAAAGATTAATTCATATTACAATAGTTCATTCCAACTATAATTTTCATTTTAGAAAATCAAATTTTTAGATAATAATATGTTAGCAATATGATCACAAAGCAATATATTGTAAAATGAAAAAAAAGAAAAAGATAACAAAAATAAAAAGGCACAAATATACATGGTTCATCCAATATGGGCTACATCCATGAAGAAACAACCAGTCCTTCCTTTATTTCGTCCAACAATATGAAGGGTTACAACCTACATCACATTAGTTGTAACTTCTTCTCTCTATTATAGTCTCCTCACAATACAATATGATACAATATGTCAATCAATCATAATACAACTCCCTCATATAAAAAGGGGTTTCCTTCTAGGACAAGGAATTCAACATAATCTCTACCGCCATATCTGTGCCCTAAAGATAAATGGTTTAGATTTTTTGTGAATAATTATATATAAAATGTGGCTATCAGGGGTGCTACCCCCAAACCCCTATCAAGGTACACAATCCCCTGACCCTTGTCCCCCCTACGTCGGCAATACCCTCTGTATATCTAATTAGCCTGTACAAACCTTCAATATCCTTTATTAAATCCATCAGCCTTTTTTTCTTGCATGACTTTAAAATTAAATAAAATAAAGATCTTGAAGTCTTTTTAAAAAAAGTCTTTATATATAATTTTTAAAACCATGAAATCTAAATCGCCCCCTTCTCCTTATTAAAGTTTGATTTTAAATATTATAAGAAAAAATTCTGCCACATTTAAAAAATTCTAACTTTTAATATTTGCAAAATTTAATTGGATTTTATTTTGGAGAGGGGTCCACCAAAGTTGTTTACATAGTTAAATCAGATGTTTTCTTCAATCTTGTATAAATTTTGCCCACGATGTCAGATTTTTGACTTTTTATAGTCGTTGGAAAGTTGGTTCTGAGCACTACGTAGTGGTATAAATTTGGTTCCTTGATTTTTCCATTTTGACATTTTTTTGGAGCTTGGAAGTTAGATGTTCTCGTTTGCATGATTTTGGTCATAACTTTTGCATACAGAATCAGAGAGGCGTTGGAGAGCATTTGCAGTGTACTACATAGTGGTTTAAAGTGTTTATTTGTTTGTGGTGTAGGATGAGCTTGGTACTTGTTTAATCACTTGTAGGTGTCTGAAATTCAGGGTATGATTGTGTGGGAATCCAGACAAGTCAAGAGATGAAACCTTGAGGGAGTACATGTTTTTTATATGTTATTTATGATGCTACAACTAATTATCAATTTGGTACTTCCAGGTATAGGTTTACAGGTGTTTTTCAGAGTTGGGACTTTGATGATGATAGGTACACAAGTTGTCTTCAGTTTTGAGGACATGGTTGGACATGGCTTGAGACTTGGAGTCTTGTATGGGTGATATGTAAGTGCAGGTACATTGATGGTTATGGTGTCATGGATATGAAGGTACACTTGATACATTGGCATGACATGATCATGTATGTGGTGTTTGGTGGTGATATGGTTTGATGTTAGGAGATTGGTCTTATCTTCTTGATGATTATTTGGTTCCTTGACTATGATTACTCTTTTGTGGACATGATTTGAAAATTAGATCTGAGGTTGATTTGGTGTTTGAATCATTTAGTCTACATGGTTATCTTCTTTGATATCTTGGTTTGCAGTTACCAATATGATGATGGGTTTGCATGTTTCAATCATTGGATCTACAGTTATGCAGGTTATGGATTAGCTACCCATTCACTTGCAATAAGATGAGTCGGATGTGGACTATCTATATCCACCGGGTTTGATTCATTATTGTTGCATATTTCATTAGTTGGCCTTGTTTGTGGTCATTTGTGCATTGGTATGTTGTTTTGGGATTGAGAGGATGGATGATTTGAGTACTTGATTAGTCAGGTGATGGGACTTGTAGCATGTGGTATGATCACGATGTCATGATATCTTGTTACATTAATTGATTATATACTTTTAGTGGGAGATTTTGACAGTGATGACTTGGTGGTTATGGATATGTTTATGATGGTTTGGCGGCTGTATGTTTCTTCTTGTCTTGGAGATCTTGGTTTACTTGTATGTTACTGATATTGCAGTTGAGTGTGTGTATAATTGGATGATATTCATGGAGAGGATGGTAGTCACGATGCCATGTTTAGCTCATATCATAGTTCAGTGGGAGTTGTTGGTAGTGAGGTGGATGCATCATTGGGTATGGTTATCTTCATGTGATTGGGGATATGTATTCTTGGTTTAGAGTGTTTTCTATTATATTTCATGGTTCACTCTTGATACACGTTTAGATTTTGGCATGATACTTGTTCTCTTGAGACCAGGATGTATATATGTATATTATGGTGCATGTGATCTCCTAGGAGGAGATGGATAGATCATATTGTCATGATAGGTTCCTGATTCTATAGTTGGAGCTTTTCCATTGATCGTGTGTGGTTCTCTTTGTATTGAATACATTGATCATTTGCTTGATTACTTCATGATGGTGCTATGTTGCATTTGGAGTTTGGCATGGATTTATTGGTTACAAGTTCTTGTGGATACTTAGCGATGTAGGTGATGGCTGGAGTTCTCTTGTATTTAAAGACATTTGCTTGAGACAATTAATTTTTGGAGGTTTCAATAGGAAGACCGAGGAGATTTCACCTAGATATGGATGTGAGTTCATGATGGACCGATAGAGGAGATTGTTCTTGGAGTGATTCATGATGACTTGGTTATCTTGGAGGAGCATTCTCATTCCCCACTCTTGGTCTACTCAGAAGTTCTTTATTTTAGAGGTATTTTCCCATTATATCTTTTAGATGTGTTATGTTTCGTGCTTTAATTTCTCATGGGATTGAGTTGATTCATGGTGATTTATTTGTATACTCATTTGAGGATGGTTTAGCATGAATTTATATGCTTTATCTTGCATTGATATGGATCTTGAGCTATGGATAGTCCATTTTGGAGGATTCATTTTGAGGGATGTTATGGCATGGTTATCTCCTTGTGCATTTGAGTTTATGATATCATTCTTTAATGAGGATTGTTAGGAGATGGTTTATGGGATGGTTCCCAGTATTGGGGATGGTTACTATGAGTTTGATCTTCTTGATTAGAGAGGCTTACATCCATGTTGGAATTGTTACATTGATTCATATGTTGTACTTGGTCTATGAGATTGAGTGTTATGGATGTTATTGAGGCTTTTCATTTGGGGTTGTTAGGAGATCATACTTGACACTGCATTACACTTTTGAGGTGTTGGTATGAGGACATGTTATGGTTTACAAGTTTCTCTCTTCATGGTTCCTTCTTGGATATTCATGTTTTGGGAGGATGTTGGCAACATGTTGTGAGAGATTATGCAGCTCATTGGGTTGTATGTGTGGATCATTTTTATTTTTATTGGTACTTCATGCTTTGATTTACTTATCACACTTTGATATAGTGTTGATTGGTAGACTTGATATGCTTTGGCATTACCTATGCAGTGGGAGTTTTTGGATATGTATGCTCTTCATTGATAGGTTTGATATAGGGAGCTTGGCTGTAGTTTCCAGGTTGCATATGGTCTTGGCATGAGTTTGCTGATGTATTGATACCTTGGAGGTATGGATGGTTGGATGTATGTATTAGCATGTGTTGTGGATGCTATTTCCATTCGTGTGCGATTTTTTAGTTGACAATAGCTTGGTTAGAGCCTTTTTTATCACTTGGATTTGATGCTTGTGCTCATGGATTGGTGCATCTTCACCTTGGTATGTTCCTTTTGTTCCATAGGTGGCATGTTGGAGGATGAGAAGAGTTTTTTCTTGAGATGGTGGTCACTTTGTTCTTATTGTAGATATCTTGATGGAGCATGAAAGTATGTTGGAGATTCATGTGGTTTCATGTATGGCTATGATGATGCATTTAATATATTGATCCCTTATTCAATGTATACAATAAGTGGAAGAATTTTGAGATATGGTGTTGTACACCATTGCATAAATTGATTGATTATAATGTTGTAATTAAATAATTATTTAGTTGTGATGCACCTTGGTGGTGTGGATAATCACACTAGGTAATTATTTGGGGACCCACTTATGTTGTATTGTAACATTGTATTATTAGTTAATGTGTGGGAGACATGTGATAATAATTTAATATTGGGGAAATATTAAATAAAGTGATGTCTTAGTACTCAATATTAAATAAGGGGTTAGTGGTGTCGTATTCACATGGTTTTGTGGTACATGGTTTTACCTTACCACTAGTTGTATTTTGTATGAGCTTGTGTATATAAAAGCAAACACATATGTAGTGGTTTAGGTTGGTTGAGTAGGTTGGCTAGCATTATTGAGTCTTTCTGAGGAGTGCATATGTGAAGCATGGCATGAGATGTGTGGATTCTTGCTTGGAAACACGAGAATGGATTAGAGGGCTTGATGCTTTAGAGGTATTCATTGTAACTCTTGCATTGGTTTATTGTTGAATAATATGATGGAGTATGGATGCTTTTGGAGGCTATTTTTTTTCCCTCTTGAGGGTTTTCCTAGGGTATATCTTGTGTTATCTTGTGGCTTGTTTATTTGATCTATGCATTTTGGAAACTTGTATGCATGTTTATCTCTCATGGGTTATGTAGGAAATGGATTAAGATCATGGGTTAAATACAATATTTCCTAACAAATCCCAAATCCTTTTAGGCCAAATGACCATATAAATATTTTATACCATTGACTATACATGACCAAAATTAATTTCCATTTCATTTTCACATAGAGTAACAATTTAATGTATATACCAATATTCATAATGTATGATCATTAAAAAAATTCAGTTTCCCACATTTTACAATTGTCTCTCCAAAGTAAGCTTTGGAATTTAGAAAATAAGGGAATTGATGGTCATGATGATAGGAAGGTAAATTAGAATATAACCCAAGGAAATATTCTAGAGCTTCATTAGTAGAAAAAACATCTAGAGGGGGAATAGACGAATTTGCATTATCCATAATAATTTCAGGGTGTATTAGAGGAAATGAAGAAGATTCAAGAGAAATAGAAGTCATGTTTATGTTGATTTAATTAGAGTATTTAGCTTTAGAGGTAGAAGGGTGGTATCCAGGACATATAGTAGAGTTGTGTAGATTGAGCTCTAAAGGGATCTTGATACCCTTCTCCTTACAACCACAACCATTACCATTGTATCCAATTTTAGAGAGAATGTTGAAACTTAAGCTATAATAGGATTGTAAATCCATAAAATATGGTGGTTCACCATTTGTGACATAGTCAATATGAGAAGTGTATTCACAAGTATCATCAAAATTGATATTAAAAAGTACTAGAATTATTTCCATATTTTGAGAATTTAAGAAGGAAATATTTGTAATGTCAAAATGAGTTGGTTTGACTTTATATTCTCTAATAAAGGAGGGTGTAAAGTCTAAAGAACCCCAATCATCACCAAGACATACATTAGAAGTAGATGGAGAAAGTGAGTTAGCATCTACATCATGAACAAGAGTCGATGATGGTGTAATAGGTTTTGAAAAATAAGGTATTAAATTTTGAAGTCCGCTAGAAGTAGATGAATGATTAAGATCAACCTTCTAACAATACTAAAAGGGATTTGGGTCAATCGTAATGTATACGCTTTATTATTTTGTACAAATTTGATAAACTAATATAATGTAGATGGGAACACATCCATAGCATGTATCCACAGTTGACCTAGAAAAAGGTTATATAATAGAGCACTTAGCATTTCACATACTAGGGTGGGTTGAATAATGGGTCCAAGTTTGTAATGTAACTTTCTTTCCTAAATTTGTTTTGTATTAGGAGTGGTTTAATAGATTAAATATTAGAGTTAAGATAATTTACAAGATGTAATGTTATTTAAAATAGTTGTGAATAACTAATATAAAATAGCCAATGTAATTATAATATGTAATAATTAGACAAGGATTCTAAAGTGAATAATTAGCATAGTAAATTGAATACACATCTATATAATTCAATTAGATTAATATCAAAAGTATGTAGACAATATTCCCAATATATTGTAGCATCAATAGTTCCCAATACTTATCTGAATAATTGCACTTGGAAAAGCCACTCTCACCCTAGAAAGATGTTGGTGGTATTGGATCTCACTATAGAAAAATCTAGGAGGAACTAGTTCCTTTCAAAACATAACACATTATGATGCTCTACACAAGTTCTGGTTCAACAGAATAATGCTCAACACAAGTGCACACCAAGCCTTGGCCAAGACTATCCTAGGTGTACTCTGTAGCCCGAGTTGGATACTTTATATGTCTCCTTCTCCAATGCTAATAGCTCACCAAACCACTTTATTCTTCCTTGAATGTTCTCCATGCCTTTTCCAAGTCTCACATGAAATCCTTATATACCCTTTTAAGGGGTGTTTTCCAAGCCATCACACCCTTTCACAAGAGTTTCCTTTAAATAATTATTTAATAAATAATGATTCCTCCCCTTTTAAAGAAACTTATTAACTATTCTTTATTAATGTCCATTTTAACCAAAGGATCATAATATCCTTTTTTTTTTAATCTCTTTTAATTCTAAAGGGTTATTTCATAGTTTTCTCTTCTCGTGGAGAAAAAGTCACATAACATTTCTCCCCTTGTAAATTAGTTGTTCCCTCAATAGCATGAGATGTATCTGCATCACAACTCAAAAAACATATAATCAATAATTGAAGAAATTGATATTAAATATATTTATTCTTCATAGTGTTTCTATATTTTTGTGACTTCATCTATATTGTTTTCTTCTTTTAAATTCACAGATCTCTCTCATTTTCAATTTTATTTTTAAATTAACACGTAATTTCAAGAGAATCATTTTTTTCAATCAAAATTATGACAAGGACTATACATACATACATATCAGGTATTTATAATCGAATAAACTAATGATATTATATATGTTTAATCACATATATTTCAACTTTATCAATTTTCTCTCATGAAACCTGTTTTCTTTAATATAGACATTTTAATCACTTGCATCTAACTTCAACATTAAATTTACAAAATTATTATCATGTGTTGACATAAAATTTACCTAGCGAATGGCAAATATTCCATACTATAGTCACTCATTGTTGAGCTACATATAATCTATATACTCAAAAATATATTCTAAGATGATAATCATGCATTTCAAAATACATGAGTATCATCTTTTCCTATACATCAAGTATAATTTAATTGAAACAATACAAAGTTACCCTAAAAGAGTTCATATCTTTTCACATAGTCTTTCAAACAAAGTTTTGGGATAATTTTAATTTAAACAAGAATTGAAATATAAATTGGTTTATTGATATCAACGTGGTATTAGTAATACCTAAAAATATCTTTCAACATATAACACCTTGTTGTAGACTCATGGGTAATTAATGACTCGATATAATATACTAAGGAAATGTTTTCTACACAATACTTTATAAGACACATACAAATTTATTGGGTTGATCAAGTTCAATAATAAAGTACAATAGAACAAAACATGGTAATCTTTCTAGGCATCTTAACATGAATAGGACAATGGTAAGTTATTAGCATGCATAGAGCATTTAATAGAGAAACACAAAAACTAATCCTTCGTTTAATTTAACTAGAGTGCACCCACCTAGCATAAAAACTATATTAACTAAAATGTGTTTGATATCTATATCTAGCTCATCCCTTATTATTTCTTAATCTTGTTGACACATCAAGACCCATGTTCCATGAGATGAGACTCATTAAAAAAAATTGTCTTTATATCTTTCTCCACGTAAGGAGGTTCACCACAAGAAAGTTCTATAGTAGTGATCCCAAGAGACCATATAGAATTCTTTTGTTGGGCTTCCCATTTTCATTCACCAATATAGTCCAATATTTGTCAATTTCACTATGACACCATTATCTACCAAAATATGATTAGGCTTGAGATCTCTATAAATGAATTCAACTTGTGAAGATAAGTCAAGGCATTCATTACATTTTTTAATATTGTTGCAACTATAAAATATTCAAATGAACATCATGAAATAAAGTTCTTAAGATATTTGGTCAATCTAACTCACATATATGAAATAACTATACATAACTATTTTCACACCATGAAAGAGCAATGAGTATTTTTTAAAAATTAGAGGTGGTTTCTCCCCTTGTAAAAATTGACATGTCCCCATGTCTAAGGCTAAGAGAAACATTTTAGTTTCTTATCTTGTAAAATATTGTATCATTTTAACCAATGTATTCTAATAACCTAATATTTTACTTATTTTAAGAAAAAAATGATCTTAGGACCTATGGGTTATGAGCCTACCACACTTCTATGATACCACTCTAATACTAATCTAATACAAAGTATATCTTGGATCAATATCACACTCATATTTAAATATAGCATCCAAGTTATTATTGAATGAGTAGGGTCTCGTAAATGCATTTAAGATATGTAATACTACATTAGTGCCTTATCCAACCCATTAGCCAACTTCACATAAAAGTAATACATAACAATAGTATTGAAGTTATTTATCTTTATACCAAGAACTTATTTCATGTAATTTCATGTATTTTGTTTAACATATCAAATAACTTGTAAAACAAGAATTAACTTTTCTCTTTGTACTATTAAAACCCATGAATTTATTTCTTGTTTAGTATAGCACAAGATCATTGGTATGATCAAAATCTCTTATTTAAGTGTAATTAATTCCATTATTAGTTTTTATCATACGTGTTTCATAAATAATAAATGTTTTATATTATTAATTATTAGGAGAGGTTTGTTTCTCTAAATTATTTTTCTAGAATATGTGAGTAAATGTCACTTATCAAATATTTTTATTATTTATTATTCTATGAACATTTATAATGCTCTAATAATAATTTGTCTAAACCAACTCTTATCATTTGTCAATTTTACTCATTTTTTTGAAACATTTCATGGTTTCTAAGTTGAGAGTTTCTTCTTCTTCTTTACTAATACATCTTTTAAGATAAACCATAGTATTTCCCATTTGATGAATAAGACAAATTGTGACTAGTGAATAAAATGAGTTAAAAACAATATATTTAAATTAATATTCTACCCCTTCCATTCAATTTGCCTTTATCTGATACAATAAATCATATAATGGCTCATTCCATTAGAATAATCCAGCTTGTTTGAACAAAAATTTCATTTAACCCATGTTAATTACAACCTATGATATAATGCTTACCATGATAGGTAACATTATTTAAAATTTTGGAATTGAAATTTATACATTAATCTATGAAACTAGATAATGTTCCATCTATGGAAATTAAAGCATCTTCTAGAATAAATTAGTCACACTTCCTTGGGTAGCTTGTATTGATTCGACTACTTAAGAAATTGACATTGCAGGTGAATCCACGTTTTCTTATTTCAAATCAATATTTACTAAGACACTTTGTCAAATGGTTGGCATGGTCACTCTATACATTAAAGTTCTCATTTTTTAGTGTACGATCAAAGAGCATTAACATTATCCTTTTGGCAAACATAGCGAAGGCCAAATGAGATCTATAAAAGTCTAAACCCACTCTGGTTTTCTACATCTCAAAAATGACAAGAGATATTTTGGTTACGGTTTTTTGTATATATGGATAAGTGTATTCTATAAAATTAGGATTTTTTGGCAAATGCAAAACCTTTGCCATTGATGTGACAATGGATTTTCTCATCCTCTAAAAGGATTTTTTGGGAAACACATGCCTGTAATAGTTAAATATAGTAGAAGAATTTAAGGGATTGCATGTAGTAAATAGAATGTGAAGAGCCTCCTTCAAACAACCATCCATACAAAGTGCTCTAAGATTCTGATTGAAATGGGAATAGGACGATATGAAATGAATTTGTGATGTATCTCATCTACCATATTGGAAAAAGCAGTCTTAATGGGAAAATCAAAATTTTAAATGCTCTATTATGACACTCTTATTTTGATCTCAGTTTCTTGACATTGGAAATTTTGAAGGAGAGTATAAAGAGATTTTTGATGTGATTTATTTACACAATTAATATTTTTCCCACCTAGTATTTTGTTATTTACGTATTTAACGGTGAAATTTGTAGCCTCATGCCAATTCCCATTTAGTTCTAAGCCCATTTCCTCAATAGAATGATCTCTTATGCAAATTATTCAAGTTAGTACTTGACTACTATGTACTCAACTAGGAAGTCATTCGACGTGAGGTACTTGATAAAGATCTCAATCGATGTGAGGCATTCAATTGGGATCTCAAATAACATGAGGCACTCATATTTTTTCTTGTGAGTGATAGTTGAATACATGGTCAATCCCTGTCTTTAAAAGGGACAAGCTTAAACTTTCTAGCAAAGGCTAAGGATAATAAGTGTAATGTATCATTACTCTATATATGTTGGAAGACAAACTTCATTAGATGTTTAAAATAAGGCTTCCTTATAAGGGTGTTACTATCATTCTTTAGAGATCTCATTAATAAAGAGTTTATTTTTATTTTATTTTATTGGATATTTATTAGTAGAGACTTAACATAGTTTATGTTAATAGTTTATGTTAATAGTAATAAAGACAATTTCATCTTTTAAGTGTTAATTTTTTTGTATATGTTTTATATTGGGTATTTTTGGTGAATAATAATAGCATTATCATGTTTTAAATTATATGTCATTGTAAACAAAATTAGTAATCCAACCAAATGTTGAGTATTAATAACCAACTTTATTCAATTTATTAATAGTTAAAACAAATTGTTATATTAAAAGTATCTCTCATTCTTTTTTGTTGAAATTTATTCCACATTGTAAAATTTAGTTTAAAAGTGTATGTGTGTCATAGCACACTATAATTCTCTATATAAATGACCAATATACCCAACTTAGGCTCTGATACCAAATGTAATGTCACTTTTCCTCCTAAAGTTGTTTAAGTATTAGCAATATATTCAATAGATTAAATGTTAGAGTTAAGATAATTTATAAGATGTAATGTTATTTAAAATAGATGTGAATAACTAATATAAAACAATCAATGTAACTATAATATGTAATAATTAGACAAGGATTCTAAAGTAAATAATTAACATAGTAAATTGAATACACATCCATATAATTCAATCAGATTAACATCAAAATCATGCAGACAATATTCTCAATATATTATAACATCAATAGTTCTCAATACGTATCTAAATAACAACACTTGGAAATCCACTCTCACCTTAGGAAGATGTCGGTGGTATTGGCTCTTGCTATGGAACAATCTAGGAGGAACTAGTTCCTTTCGAAACACAGTGCACTATGATGTTATACATAAGTGTTGGTTCAACAGAACAATGCTCAACACAAGTGCACACCAAGCCTTGGCCAGGATAGTCCTGGGTGTACTTTGTAGCCCGAGTTGGACACACTTTGTGCGCCCCCTTCTCCAATGCCCATTTCTCACCAAACCACTTTCTTCTTCCTTGAATGTTCTCCATGAATTTTTTAAGTCTCACATGAATTCCTTATATATCCTTTTAAGGGATGTTTTCCAAACTATCACACCCTTTCACAAGAGTTTCCTTTAAATAATTATTTAATAAATAATTATTCCTCCCATTTTAAAGAAAATTCAATAACTATTCTTTATTAATATCCATTTTAACCAAAGGATCATAATATTCTTTATTTTTAATCTCTTTTGATTCTAAAGGGTTATTTCATAGTTTTCTCTTCTCTTGGAGAAAAAGTCACATACCAAAGTTCAATAAACAATATAACCATGCCAAGAGCTCCTATGTTTTTAATATAAAAAGCAACAAAACTAGGGTGCTATCCCTTTAATACAAGGCCTAGTAGGCCAACATCAACAAAATAACATCATCAACACATTAACAACAAAATTAAAACACTGAACCAGACACCCTAACCATTCCATATCAAAAACCACATCACAACCACAAGTAGGGTAACCATAGTACCAACAAACATCATGAGAAAACTAACCAGCCTACACTTAACATCAGTATAATAAAAAATGTATATCACTAAACCATTGACTATACTACTAATAATTTCCATCGTGAAACCCAAGTTTAAAAAAGTCTTAACCACCGACCACCAGGGACCATACCAGTCAGAGTTAAACATATAAACCATAAAAGTATCAATAGAGAATTCAAAAAGACACGATGGCTAGTAAGGCCATTCCCGACCAAAATGCAAAACATCCTGCATCCCTAATCTTTCTTTCTGTTGCATGGCTTGATCAGAGTTATAGTGGCCCAATCCTTTGTGAGGAACTTGAAAAGTTCCTTGCAGTTGGCATCTTCCTCCACATTGTCAGTAGAATTATCCTTTTGTAACAGACATAGAGTGGTGGCGGATATGTGCATAATCTTTAAAGCAAAGCGGGTGACATCATGAAGCCATTTTTACGAATTCTCCATTTTGTTTTTAAGTTTGTCGACCTCCTCCTAGACAGTTTCCTGTTTGTTGCTTGCTTCCTCCATGGGGGACTTTCCTTTAGCAATGGTCGAGGCCCTAGTCTTAACCCCCTTGGCCCTAACACGGGCAGGACCCAAAGAACCCATTTTTAAACTTTCAGAGACATGGGAAGAGTTGCTTGCAGAAGTAGAAAGGGCTTCCTCCTCCCCATCCTTCTCATCCTTGCTCTTATTCTCACTTTCTCCTCCATTATCAGACTTAGATGCCTCCTTGGGACTCTTTTCTTTTTTAGGTTTAGTTACCAGTCTACTGGACCTGTGAGGAGTGCTGGTCTCCTCGGTAATTTCAATGTCTGAGTCAATTTGTTGCAACCTGAATTTGGTTTTCTTTGAAGCTTTGGCTTTAATTTTGGGGTTTGGAGCATTATGTTTCTTATCCTTCCTCTTTTCAATAGACCTAGTATTAGGGGATGTGTCTTGGGGAGGGGTTCTCAAGGCTGGGTTTTTTATACACTTTTTCTTGTTGGGGCCAGGGTTATCTATGATATTGGCTGATGACGAAGTAGAAGAGATAGGGGTTTCTTCAACAATAATGGGCCAATGAGGGCAGAGGGATAGGTGAAAATGGTATAGTCTAAACATAAGCCCTTGGTGTAGAATGGTAAAATTCTTACCCAAATCCATAGCTTCAACCACATCTTTCACAGTATTTTCTAGAGAGTGCAAAAGAAAAAATGGAATTGAAATATTGTTGTGATTCCTAAGATGATTGAGAAAAGGAAGCTGATAATAGTAATACACACCAAATCTCCCCTCAAGAATGAAATAATTCATCATGACCATGCACACTTTTTCCTAGGGTTCAAGATGCTGCTTGTGGTTGTAGCCACCACGAAGTTTGATGAGGTGTTCATCCCCACAAAAGAATTGGTGAAGGCTGGCCTAGTCTGAAACTTTGCTTGTTTTCTTCCATTTTCACCCATCCATTGAAAGACCAGTGGCCTTGGCAATAACCTTCTCATTCACTTCAAAAGAAATACTCCCCATTGTCACCCTTCTTGCGGTCCAAGAGGTGACATTGTTTAGAGAGACTTTCATCAAACCTCGACATACATTCCATGAATTGGGTAATTCCTCCCTCTTTTCAAATATGCCAGACAGTGTCGTCCCTCTTCCATTCATCGAATTTATCAGGCTCAACACGAACATGATCTCCACCCATGACACCAATAAGAAAATGGTGATAAGAAAAGCTAGTTGTAGAGCAATTGTTAGGCGAATGGTAAGTGAGAATAAGAGTTGCAGGGTGATTGCGATAAAACCCCAATTTAGAATCGACCATAGAAAAATAATAAGAAGATACAAACTAGAAATATGTGAAATTATTACAATTAGTGCCACCCACCATATCCAACTCAAAACTAGTAGTTCCCTCGTGCGAGCAATCCATCGCTCAAAAAAATGGGGATGTTAATAAATCCGGATGTCACATAAAATCAAAAAAAATTTGTGAGGCTGATGGAGGTGACATAATTATCAAAGGGGTTCAAGAAATAATGAGCCATCCGACCACTAAAATCATCATGAAATATCATGACAACGTCCAAGCAATAAAAGTACATTCCACCTGGCATTTCCTTCTCATAGGCCTTCCCGTACAACAACAACTAGTTTTTGAAATTTGAAACCCCGCCAAGACCACTAACTAAAGTTAGTGAACTCCAAGCCAGGGCTAAATTTTTTTTTTTGTTAACTTCCATGGTGGACCAAGAGAGAATCTTTCCTCAGGAGGGAAAACGTAAATAGAGACAAAGAGCATGCCTTCCTCCAACAATGTAGCCCATCATGATCAAGTCCCATAGTAGCCAAACTGTTAGCAACTACATTTCCTTCCGTAAATACATGTTGTAGAGTGAATTGCAACCTAGTAAGGAGAGATCTAATGTCATCAATTATCCCTTGAACTAACCATCCAAATAACATTGTACCTTTCATGGCTTCAATTATCAATCGAGAGTCACCCTCGATTTCCAAGGTTCAGACATCGATCGACAATGCAATCTTAAGACCCCACAGTAATGCCATACCTTCCGCCTGATTATTTGTGTGTTCTTTTAAATTCCCTATGTAGGCAGCTATCAGACTGCCATTATGGTCCCTAATGACACCACCCCCAACCGCTTTCTCAGCTCTGGCCGCCCCATCAAAATTTAGCTTGTACCAAGGTGTTCTTGGAGCTTTCCATTTTGTGTTGTATTTGGCAACCTTCTTAGAATTGTCAAACTTGTGAAAGTACCTAGGAAGTCTCCATATTTTAGCAATTGCACTGTCCCAACTGGTTGGGGGTCTACTAGGAGTCTTCCATCTACAAACATAGATGTTGTTCGATAGGAGTTTATTAAGAGTTATCAACACACTATTGACACTACTCTTCTTATCCCTGAAGATCCTGTTATTCCTCTCTTTCCACAGACACCAAGAAATATGGGGTGGAATTTGTTGCTAAAGTTGTTTGATAAGGGGATGGTTTGAAGGGCAACTCCAATTAATAAAAAAATGTTGAATATCCCTACGAAACACCCATTGGATGTTGAACTTTAGAATGACATTTTGCCAAACTTGGGAAGCAAATTGGTAGTGGATGAAAATATGAGAGATTGTCTTCTCTTCCTGTTTACAAAGGGTACACTTGTTGGGAAGTTGAAAACCCCTTTTAACAAGATTGTCTAGAGTTATAATTTTACCATGAATAGAAGCCCATCAAAAGAAGTTAATCTTTGGGATGAGTTGTGGGTTCCAAACCTTCATCTAGAAATTCACATCACCATCAAATTTTAACAACATATGGTAAGCAGACTTAACCGAAAAGGCCCCCGTGTGATTTTTCATCCAAAATAACTTGTCTTCCTTAGGAAAAAGGGGAAGTCTCTATTTATTAATGATTGAAATTCAACAACCTTTGGAAGAAGGTTAGGCCTATCTAGGAAACTTTAATCAAGGTTTTTCCATTTACCTCTGGGGGTAATATAATCTGCAATATAAGTGCCAAAAAAGGGTATAGCCTGCTCCCTTAGTATATTGAAATTGTTGTTAGCAAGGAGTTTTTCCCCAATCCATCGGTCCTCCCAAAATCTTATTAAACTCCCATTGCCAATTTTCCATTTAAGACCTTCCTTAATAAGCGATCTGCATTCGAGGATATTGTTCCATATCTTTGACCCAGAGGGGAGACCATTCAATTCAAGGGTCCTGGAGAAGCATCCTTGGTTCAAATACTTAGCCCTCAAAAATGTTGCACCAGTCAGCTTTTCCAACCACAAGATTCCAGCCTATTTTGGTAATGAGGGCTTTGTTTAAATTGGTTAACTTTCTAATCCCTAGACCCCCTTGGCTTTTAGGATGACAGATAGTGTCCCAATTGATGAGGGCCAATCTTTTTTTATCAACACCAGTCCAAAGGAAGGTCCTTTGGATTCTTTCCAGTTTCTCCGCCATGGAGCCTGTAATTTTGAAGAGAGAGGAAATAGACTGGGATCCCTTGGAGAGAGGCTGAGAGCAATTACAATTTACTAGTACTACTAAGGAGCTTACCCTTCCAACCCGCAAGATTTTTTTGCATCGTCTCCAGAATATTATTCCAAAAAATAGGAGTAACCTCCTTCACAGTGAGGGGGAGGCCAAGGTAGGTTCCCAGTAGAGAAGCACTTTGGCAGCCCAGGATAGACAAGATCTTAGCTTGAAAATCCACCTTGGTGTTAAAAAAATAGATACTAATTTTTTGACAATTGATACATTACCCAAAGGCATTGGCATAATCATGAAGGAGGCCTTTCCATTCTGTAGCTTCAACCACTGAAGAATTTCCAAAAAGGAAAGTGTCATCCACAAATTGTTGAAGAACCGAGGGGGGTAGAGTAAGAGGCAACTTTGATTCCCTGAATCCTACCTGAATCACAACCATGAATAGATAATATAGTAAGTGATAGAGAAGAAGGATTTATTTTAATGTGATGTTACAAATCGATACCACATACATTGAGACTGAATCCAAGTTCAATAATGGTACATTCTATACCAAAAATATGAAAAATGAGGATAATCAAAAGACGATCACATTGATTATGTAGTTGAATAAGAAGAAGTTAATGTTGTTGTAATACAATTTACTATCAAAATAAATATATTCAATTAATTAATTGACATTGTTTGGTGTAGCAAAAGATGACAAGAGAATATTTTATAAAGATTTCTAAAGCATGCCATGATAAGAACGAGAAGTTTGTAGAAATTCCCAGATCTTAGTAGGACTAGCATGTAGCTTCTCAATAAGATCATAATATTAAAGATTATTTCAAAGTTTTCAAAGAAGATGGTAAGATAGGTACAAAAGATGCTAAATAAGGTTCATATCAATATTTTATTTATTGTGATGAGTATTGTACATGTGGGCCACGAAGGTAAAATCATTGGCGATAGGTACATTGGAAGTAATAGACTTAGCTATTTGAACATAATATCCTAGAGATCATGGCATATTCAAAATAGCCCAAACAATTATTATGTGTTTTTGAACTTTGTTTCTTAAGCATTACATGCATACATTTTTGGTTTATTAGGCACTTGTGTAGAGCTAAAAATAAAAATTGTGTCAATTAAATTTTAAGAATGATCATTAGAAGGAATAAAAAAAAGTAGAAATGGATGAAATGGAAGATAAAGAAGAAGAGCTTTTAGCAGGAGATAAATTTTAAAAATCACCAAGAACTTCATCTAACATATAAAAAATCTTCCTTTGAAAAGACATTATAAAATGCATTAAAAGTTTGGAGAAAGAGATCTAGCATGATTAGATGACATTCATTCACCAAAAAAGAGGGAATATGTAGAAAAGTAGAAAGGAAGAAGTGGTGTAAGAGGTTGGTTTCACCAAGATTGAATGGAGGTAATTTGATTTAACTAAAGATTACTACTTTTAATTAAAATATTTCTGCTACTACTTCAAAACAAAGTGTTTTCCTTATCTAATACAAGGTTGGAAGAAAATAGATATGTTGAAGATGTATATAATACCTTCTAAACAAAAATAAAAATGAGAAAGTATTTTTACAAGTATTTAAATATCGAAGAAAGTATTTGAATGCTACAAAATGAATAATAATATAATTTATTTACCAGTTTTGGTGACATAAGTGTGAAGTAAATATAGAGAAGGGCCTAACACCAAACACTAAATCTCATTGCTAGGGACACTAGTGCATCATGCAAACATCTACACATCATGTCATCATCCATTTACCAACCATGCTATAAAATTCCAAAATACTTGGCCTTTTATCCAAACCTAGCCTAACCTGCAAATACACAAGAACAAAGAAAAATGTTGGGACTTCTTAGGGGCTTTCCTTAATAAAACCCCCATTTTGGTCTTTCAACCTCTATGAGTATCCAAGAGAGATAAAATAATAAAAGTTTGTGCTCTTACTCCTAAGTGCATTAAGGAATAAAGAGTAGTGACATAAAATATTATTAATAATGCTATCAACTTTGATCTATAAGGAAAACCACCATTGTAATTGATATAACAAGAGCAACCATAATTAAATATGCTATTTAGAACAATAAATTTTTTTCAACAAATAAAGAACATGCAAAAGAAAAGATCAATATATATTAAAATTTAATGGAATAATGTTACTAATAATAAGAAGATTCATCAACAGATTTATGAGATATGCAAGTTGTATGCCCCTTTTGAGGACTCCATCAAATGACTAAGAAAATCAAGATAATAGATTCAAAGAAATTTTGGTAGAGTTCCCCAAGACAGCCCTGGATAGCCAAATATAGCTATTGAGTGTATCCTTTCTCTTGTTAATAGCCTATTATGTAATGTCAACCAAGTAAAGGGGCTAGCCTTTGAAAACACACATCCCCCTAGTAAAGATTTGTTGCTTAGTGGGAAATTAGTAGAGCCTCGTTTTAGATCAAGTAACCCAAATTTATTGAGTAATATCTAGATTTAGCCCCACACCAAATGATCTCATCCCTTTTTAGGAAAGGATCCTCCTTGAGTTTGATCTTGGTTGCCTCTAAGATTGGCATGACATCAAGATCTTTCTAGGCCCATTCTTGTCCCATAATAATAATATAATCAATAAATTTATCCCCACATCAATCATGATTTCTTTGCATCCATTAAGCTCTACAAAATCAACTAGTGGGATAAAAACCATTCCAAGAATCATCCCAAAATTTTGTAGATTTTCCATCGTTTATGATCCAAGTCAAATGTTTAGTTATAGTATGTCAGCAGTTCGTTTGAAAACTCCAAATGTGAGAGCCCATGAGAGGATTAGCAATTGTCTAGATTCTATCAAATTCATTATTATCTAAGTATTTATTTTGTAGAATCCTACATCATAGACATGTAGGGTTCTTGAACATTTTCCATACTAACTTCAAGCCTAAAGTCATATTATTCTAGGAAGACATGAATTTTGGTGCCACCCTCCAATTTTATTTTCCTTACCACATCCCCACTAATTAGTAAGATTCTTTCAACCTCATTCAAACCCTCTCATATAAATATTTTGGGGATCCCATCAAAGTCACAAGATACATTCTTAGTGAGTTGCATACATGACATTAGATAAATGAGAATAATATAAAGGTGGTAAGTATTATATATTATATGTAATGTTTAATAGTTCCATTTGTGGGTTGTGGTGTATCTCTCTTGTGAAGATAAATAATACGCTTGCCCTCTTTTCTCGTGTGGAGTTTTTTCCCTAAATGGTTTCTTCGCATAAATATAGTGTCATATTTGTTTGTTGATTTTTCTATTATGGTGAATGTGCAATCACATACATATAATCAGATTTGGTAATCTTATTTTCAGATTTGAATACACATACATAAGTTAATATTGAAGCTTTGTTTCACCTTGTTTTCAACAGACTAATCTCATAGTCAATCCTAGTATGCCCTCAAAAAACTTCAATTTCCACTTCTTAATGCCATTGGATGTAAAGTGCAAACCATGGCATTAAAAAAATAAGAAAACAATATTCAATCATTACAAATTTGTAGTATTAAAAATTCTGGAAGCATTGCTTTGAGAAAATCTAAATGCAAGAACCCTATGTAAATTTAAATAGATGTGAATAAAATATGGAAAAACTTGCAAACTCCATATTAATTAAGAAATTTTAGGGAAATCTAGAAAATCCTTGTAAAAAGAAAAAAAATAGTTGAAGGCTAAAACTTTAAAAATTTTATCTTTCACAATACCTTAGATCACAATATAAAGGAGATCAAATATATGCTTCAATAACAAAGGAGATCATTTTTAATTAAATAAATAATTCATACTCTATTTTCAGTGTTTAAAGCATATTTTTAGAGTGTTTATAGATTTTAAATGTAAGTTTGTGTTGAACACCCATGTTAGAATTGGCTATGGAGATAGCCACCCAAGAACTAGAGGCCAAATGGAAAGCACAAAGAGAGAATATGACTATGAACAAAATAAACTGTATTCTTATCAATTATGCAATTATGATTCAATTGATGTACAATGTATGAGAGACCCCTTAGTTATATAGCCAAGGTGAGACATAAGATGTCATAAGATTATGACAAGTGTCTTAATCATATGACAAGAGACAACTAATCACAACTACCTAGGTCACATGTGTTACAAGTCAAAGGATAATATAACAACTAATGACAACTAACACCTTCTAGAAAGATTCCTTCCTAGGACCTAAGTAAACTTAACATGTAAATAAGTCCCCTAGTAATGAATTAACTAGGTACAATACTTTATTTACACCAACAACCCAAAATATTGAGAGGGGGGGTGAATTAGTATTCCATTAAACCATTTGATTACAATCCATCGAATTAACAAAACACATCTAATTGTAACAAAGAATGACAGCATGAAATAATCACAAGATCCCATGACACATGGACACCAATATTTTTACGTGGAAAACCCAGAAAGGGAAAAACCACAGTGAGAATTAGCTCACAATATATTATAATCGGTTATAAGATATTATAGAGGCTCACTGCTAGGACACACTGTCCAGTAACTGATACAAAATGCACCTTCCTTGTGTTGAATTCAGTTTCTTTGTAGCTCAATATACTGACTCTATGCACTTCACCAGATACAAAATACAAAACACTGCTTTGCTTTACATTCGCTCAATATTCACAACACATCTGCTACAGATATGATCATGTACATAAAAAATTCGTATATTCATATCATATCTCACACATGTCATACCTACAACCATAAAACTGCCTTACATATATACCTAATTCATTCACATACATCAATTAGGTCAGCCTAATTAGATGTAGCCTTATATTAAATCAAAATTGCCTTGTCAGCTCCACACTTGCACCAAAAACATCTTCGCCTTAAACCAAATGTGCAACACTTAATTTAGGTTGGCAGGGACCTAAAATAGATCTTACTAACATCTGCAATACATATTTAATCATTGCAACACACACCAAGCATTAGGTCGGCTAGGAGTTAGACCTAATCACAAAATATGCTAACTGATCAACACCAACAATCAATATGATCACATAACCATGCGTCACTTGGAATATATAATATACTGACACTTGTAAAAAATCTCCCAAAATTGCAAAGTTTGATTCCTATCACTGGAGGATTGCAGACCGGATTACACATACCCAAATGCATTGTATATAGCCAAAAACTATATGTCGAACTACTGTCACTTATATCTTTCAAACTATTCATCTAAAACAACTAAAATTTTGAACATAGGTGCACATAATGGTCAAGAATAACATATTATCATCGCATAAGAAGATCATATCATGTGAGAAAATACAAACCAAAATATCAGATTAAGGTATCACCATTTTGTTTACCCGATTAGTGAAAGTATCGATAACCAATGTTGATATCAATGAAAAAACATTAAGGGGATCCTTCTTCATTCTTTCAACAATCTCCCCCTTTTTCATTGATGGAAATTTTTTCCAAAAATGAATCCAAAACTTCTTCAAACATCTCCAAAAATCCAAACACACACCATCTCCAATCATCTCCCCCTTTGACATCAAGGACAAAGGGTGTGCCAAAAATGCTCACGTGAACTCCAAAATTTGATGCATATGTACAGGTAAATAACTAAATTGAGTAAACTGACTCCCCCTTAGGGAGTTAACCCAAAATTTGAGCCATCTGGATGTATAATGAAAAGAATGGAAAACAACTAAAACAATGAAAGAATATACAAGTGAAAGATGTTTAATTGGAGTTGGAGACACCTTTAAGTTATTTGAGAATTGCTTGCCAAATAGACTTCTCATTATTCCAAGTTTTCTTGGCTAATGCAAGTGTTCCATATAGTGATTCCAACTCTAATATACTCTCCTCACCCTCTTCTAAAGTATTGAGATTTGGATTTATCTTTGTAAGCTTCTCAACATCAACTAGGGCACTTGACACCAATATATGCTTGGTTTTCACCAAGTCCCCAAGCTACCCAAACTTCTCTATGATTTCTTCTTTCTACCTTTGAAACATGAAGAATTTATTTTGTAGATCTGTGATGACAGTCCAAGTGGTGTGATCTCTATCTTGATCCAGATCATAGGCACTAGAGGCATTAGTTATTTGTGACTCAATTGAGTCCATTAAGTCCTTAATGCCTTGAGTGGAATCTGACCACTTCATGTAGTATAAAAATAAGGTCTTTGCTTCATGGACTCACATTCTTGAACTTCTTTCAGGCGTTGATCCACTTTATTATATGTTGATGCACATCTTTCTTGCAACTTGAGCAACCTCTTCTTTGCAACACTTGTTTCCACTTCATTTTCAATTTGACCTTTCAGACCGGAGGTGTACTCCTTAAGAGAATCAACCAAAAGCTTAATACTTTTCATATAGGCTAAAGAATTATCAATTGAAGTACCAAGAGTAGCATCTTGCAAAGTCTTTATAGCTTCATTTATTAGTTATGTTCCCTTCTTATGATTTTCAGTTATTTATTTTCTTTTAGAGGCATGAAAGACATCTCCAAGCTCCAACTTCTGAATTGGTGAGATATTCTTTAGATCCACACTTCCTTGATGCATCAAGAATTGCAATAACTAAGGATATATAGCCGATTGGAACTTTATTTGTCTTGACAAAAGACCCTTGAGAGGATTAGCAAAATATTCTTTAAAGGGCTTGGGTAACTCCATGGTATTTTGTGCATCTTATTCATTCTTTCTATCCTCAAACTCTTCTTCATTCTCTGCTTTTTCCTCTTCATCGGAGGCTTTGTCCTTTTGCTTATCTTCATCCTCCTTGTTGACATCATCCTTGTTATCTTCCTTCTCTTTCTCTCCTTCTTCTTCTTCACCTTTCTCATTTTGATTATCTTAATTTTCTTTTCCTACATCTTGATTTTGTCAATCAAAGTGGTCCTCAGTACCATCTACATCATTCTTTTATTTTTCTTGCTCTACACTATTTTTTATCAGCACCAGTAGGCTTGTCTATATCTTCTAGAGGAACAGAAGTCTCTGAAGAAGCATGTGTTTCATTTACTGATTGTGGAGAGGAAACCACATTCTCTGTACCATCAAACAATGGTGTTTCTTTTGTTGGATGGTCATCTACTTCCATCTCTTCCATGACCTCTTTGAATATAGGAAATTTTGAATTAAGAGGAGGAAGATTTTCCTCTACATCAATAACCTTTTATTCAACATTCTCCTTTTCTTGAGTTGTATTGAATGTGGAAGCAGTTATCATGCCAAACTTCTCAGCAATATCCTTGACTATCTTTACTGTTTCTTGCTTCAATTTATCCACTTGATCCTTTTCTCTACCCATAAGAATAGTAACCCTTTGTTTAACTCTGAACTCTTTAGTATACACCTCTATTAGTGTAGATTTATCATCCTTAGATAAGGAGGATCCAATTGCCTCCATGGCATCAGATTTCATTTTATCCTTTACTTCAATAGCATCATGTCTTCTTTCTATCAAGGCATCCCACAAAACTCTAGGAACCCTTTTCTTGATGTTGCTCATGTTAGCTTCTAAAACAATAATGTATTTAATTATAGCTTCAATGATTGTATTCCTATCTATTTCATCCACTCCTTCATACAATTTTGTTGTAGCTTCTAACATATTGTCATAATGTAACATATTGTTAATCAAAACATCTAACTTCATAGGAGTGTGTTCTCTTACCGAAGGAGTCTTTTTCTCCCTTTTCTTTTGCTCTAGAGGGCCTTCCTCTATCATCTTTTCTTTCTTCTTCTCAGGATTTTTTATGAATGTGGACAATGAATGCTTCTTTTTCTCTTTTAGTTTCTTCTTCTTTTGAAGTGCCAACAATATCAACTTTTTTATTTTTAGCTCTGGTGCTTGCCTCTTGTGAAGCACCTTCACAACTTTCAGTAGCACTGCTTCTTCTCTTTCTTGTCAATTGTTCTTCATGTTCTAGTCCTGGCTTAATTTCTTCTTCAACAACTGCACTAATATTTTTTTCTCTAAAATAATTTTGTTTCTTTCTCCTTGTAGAGGTAGCAAGGGTTGCTACTGGAGTCACATTCTTTCTCTTGCTTGTCCTTGTGCTAGGTCAATGGGTGTAATGGTTTCTTCAATTATCAGAGCATTGGGCTCCATCTTCTTTCTTTTACCAATAATAGTAGCAGTTGCACCAAAGGACTTAGGTAATGTAGGGGTAGGGGTGGAAGCTATTCTTTTGGATCTCCTAGGTCCAAAGGACTCACCTGCCATGCTAGCTACTCTTTCTCTAGCCTCCTTAATTTTTTCTTTTGTGTATCCTTCCCTTCTAGCCCATTCCTCTATTGTTTTCCTTGCCTTTCTTTTGATCTCAGGTTTCTTCAATTTCAAATGCACCACTGATGATTTTTCCTCAAATGTTCCATATATTTTCTATGAGGAGTCCTTAGGACTTTTAAGTAGTATATCCACATAACCCTTCACTTCATATTTAGAAACTTCTTAGCCAAGAGGTGTAATCCATACAATTCTTGGTTCAATTGACTCAATAATACACTCATTAGTTGTAACAAGGAAATTGATTTCCTTAGTATATTTATCTAAAAGTTTGTGGGGAATTCTCTCCCTTTCATACATATTCTTTTGTAAAACTATAAATAATGCAGTCAAGGTATCATCCTGATCTTGCAAGTTGCCTATGTTGTGCATATAATCTAGAATTTGATGTGCTACTGGTCTTCTTCTATCCCATATAACATTTTTCCTTTCGGGAATCTCTTTCATGAAGTAAAAAAACAAACATAAAACCATAGTGCCAAACTTAAATGCATATTTCTTTTCCCTTGTTAACTTCATATTCTCAAGAAATTGTTTCCAGAGCAACTCACACATATCAATTTTTTTTCCATTTACTACCATTTCATGTGCAACATAGATAGATATGGCCGAAACTAAATTTTCTCTATTTGTAAAATAGATCTTGTGACCTATCACTATAGATTCATATCTCACAACAAGGTTCCAAATAGGTTTAGTTGTTAAAGCTCTTTTGTCATAGGTGGCATCGATAAGTTCCTTGTAACAACTTCATTCTTCACAGATTTAAGTACTAGTATAGGTTCGATATCACACAATCCTGTAACATCCTTAACCACTTCCTTAGTTATTAGTCCGGGCATGTTAGTCCATAGAAATTTGTCATGTAGCCTTCTCAGAGCTAGCCTCACATATTTGGAATCAATGTCACTACTGTAATTGGGGAACCAGTTCCAAACATCTAGCTTCTTTTGCACTGGGTTAACATATTTTGGTTTTACAAGGTGATTATCTCCAATAAGCTCATTGGTCCAAAGTTCTATGATTCTTAGGTGATTATATTCTTCCAATTTCCCATTTATATGAGCCCTAGTATCTTCTAGGGGTAAAACCCTATGTGGATTGCTTGAAAATGCGCCGACGGGGCCATTGTCAAATATTTTCATTGGATACCTCTTAAACTTCATTCTAGGCCTCTCAGTCATGTTAACAATGGTTGGGGTAGCCATTTTAATCTTGATTGAAGCTCAAATGCTTAAGAAAAACATTCTATTTCAAATCTACAAAGCACAGTAAGCCGTAAATACCTTTTATGCGCACAATAGGGTCTAGGGTTTGAGTACTCTGCACCAAATTTGCTTTGAATCACCTTCAAATCTCCTTCAACTTGCTCTGCTTTCTTTGAATGCACAAATGTGATTAAAATTGACTTAGAAACTCACTTTAAACCTTTCTTGGTCTACCCTAATTCTGCATTAAATGCTTCAAATTCCATAAAGTTGATAAAACCCTTCACTGATAAACTGTAAACCCTAAAACATTCCACATTTCTTTAGATTTACATAATTTCTACTGATTTCTTCTCCAAAATCTTAAGCTTGTCATTTTTTACCACATATCCTTGTGTCACTCCTTGACACCTCATATTTCTAGGGGGTTGTTTGATTTTTTTGTTATTGCTCCAACTAAGCCCATGCCTAGATTTAATTTTCAAGAGAGTTATCTGCACCAGAGGGAGGTACAGATTCATTTGTAGTTCCTGCTTCTTTTTCTCGACCTCCTCTTTCTTTCTCCAAATCTTCTCCATTTCCTTCTTGAATTTAGTAGATCAATTTTCTTCACTGGTTCATTTCTCTTTACTAGATTAGTTTGTCTTCCATTCTTACTTCTGTAAAATTTTGAAATGTTTCCAGGTTTGTTGCAATTATAGCATACAACATTTTTCTGACCAAATAACCTCTATTCAATCTGGATCTGCATTGGTTAGTTTTGTGTCTAAATACATTGCATGTATAACAATAACCATTGAAATATTGAACCATTCTACCAACATTATATCTATTCATCATTTCATTTCTTCACTCAATAGCTCTATGTCCAAATTTCTTGCATGCAAAACATTGTCTAGAGAAAGATCCAACATTCTGATTCATTCTACTTCTACATTCTATTACCCTATGTCCAAATTTATTGCATGAAAAAAAAATACCATTAAAAAATGGGTACATTTGAGCATTTAGTTGTCTGATAGGGGGTCTTCTATCATTGCTTCTTTGATTCTTAATTTTTTTCCATTTCCTTGAGTCTTCTCTTGATTGTCAACCTTGTTTGGGGTTTGGTTAGCCTTTGAGATTTCTCCTTCTTCGAGTCCCAAGCCTCCTTTATTTTTAGATGATTTTGTCCTGCAATTAGTTCATCAAGCATTGTAGAACTTGTTTTGAATTTGTCCTCATGAAATTTTATTTTTTCCAAATCTGATCTTAGATTTACCACTTCTTTTTCAAGTCTTGTACATTCATCAGTCTTGCTCTTTACCATTGCATTCAGGCATTTCTCAATTCTTTTCTTTTCTTCCACTTTTACTTTCAGTCTGGTGATATCTTTATTTGCTTGCTTCAATTATTCATTGACTTCCCTATGTATTTCTCTGAATTTATTGATTTTTTCTCCCAATTTTTTGATGCATTCATTTGCTTCCTTGATATTTTCATTCAGTTCTTTATTTTTTCCTTCAACCTTGTCAAGATCTTCAATAGTTGCTTTAAGTTCTTCTTTGTCAATCATGCAACCATCTTCTATGTTCAATTGCAAAAATTTCTTCTTGAGGAGTAGGATACTTTCTATTAGCCATGTGTTCAACCTCCAAGATCTTCCTCAAGATGTTAATCTTCTTAGAAGGAAATAGGCTTTGATACCAATTGTTGAACATCCAGAATACTAAGAGTGGGGGGTGAATTAGTATTCCATTAAAACATTTGATCACAATCCATCCAATTAACAAAACACATCTAACTGTAACAAAGAATGAAAGCATGAAACAATCACAAGATCACATGACACATGAACACCAATATTTTTGTGTGGAGTACCCAAAAAGGGAAAAACTATGGTGAGGATTAGCTCACAATATATTATAATCGGTTATAAGATATTACAAAGGCTCACTGCCAAGACAATGTCCAATAGGGATCACAACCATAAAGAGAAGAATAGATAGAAGATAGAAATGGTTACACAACCAAGATGTGAACTAATACAAAATGCACCTTCCTTATGCTAAATTCAGTTCCTTTGAAGCTCAATATACTAACTCTATGCACTTGACTAGATGCAAAATATAAAACACTCCTTTGCTTTACATTCACTCAATATTCACAACATATTTCTATAAGAATATCTTATCATTTGAGAAAATATAGACCAAAATACCAGATTAAGATATCTCCATTCTGTTCATCGGATTAGTGAAAATATCAACAACCAATTTTGACATTAATGACAACACATTAAGGGGCCCCTTCTTAATTCTTTCAATAGTTTGGATGTGTCTATACTTTACAATATGTGATGAGCCCATGGAAAGTATTCATTGATTTTTAATGAATACTTGAAGGCTATTATGATCCATAAACTAGATAGTCAAGCCACACTGGCACATCATACATGAATTTAAATTGAGATTCCCACAAACTACCTTTGCATGCACTTAACCACCTACAATGGTTCTTAATTACCATGATATTCAATAAAGGATAAAACTAGAAAAAAATTAAATGCAAAAAATAACTTACATCACATAAAAAAATATGTAACACAAGATACCTCTAGATAAACCCTCTAATGGGTAGAAAAATTAAGGAATATTGAGTTATGTTTCTCTTGTCACTTATCTGTAATCATACATTTTTTCCAATGTCTCAATGTGTCTTACAACACATCCATATATTGTCCTAAAGATGAACATGGCATGCAACTCCTTTTTCAGCTATGCAAATGGAGCACTATAACATTTATAAATGAAAAAATAGGGAATACCTCTAAATCAAGAACTCTTACAATTGAACTCCCTAAATTGGCATTGATGTCCACACCTATAGTAGTCCTCAAATTCATTGCATTAGTAGTGATCACTCAACATGTAACCTCTATTGAACATGAGTGACTACCATCGTGCAAAAGGTCTCAATGAGCACTCAATGGTATGCCTATATCAACTACCATGCACTTGCAATAACATGCTCTCCTCTACTATAGGCATCCTATAATAACCAACCTTAATTAATTGATTAATATGCATGGCTATGGCTAACTTAGCCAACCAATATCTACTTGACTTCAATAAACACTCTACCAACAAATATTATGCCAATCAATATTTTTAGGCTCTATAAAATATTATTCTAGCCAACATGCTTGGCCCTAGCTTATGCAACTATTTAATAAACCACAACTATATCAACTCACATGGCATTGGATCTCACACAACAAAACCATCCACCAACTCTACCAAAAACTCCTACCAGTGGCTTTCCAAACCATTTATACCAAGATTCTTCCTTCTTTCCTCAAGGTTCATCTTTTTTTCTTGTCTTTATTATGATTTCCAAGATCATAAACAAAAATTCCACAAAATACTTGCACATAATGAGCCTAATTGGTATTATCAAAGAGTTGATAAAAGAGTTAAGTTGAATCTACAATGTAACCTTTCTTATATAGGCAAGGTGGTGAAGGTAGGCAAGTTGAACACAATTACTGACTACCCCTCCAATGATGAACACTTGTTAACTCACATAAGTGTTATTTTGAGTGGAAAGTGACCTTACAAGAGGTGTCTCACAAAGTGAGGACACTTGTGTCAACCACATGATGTGAGACAAAACTCTAGAAGACCTAAGTAAACTCAAGAAAATATGAATAGGTCAAACTAGAAAGTGATGATAACTTAACTAGTTATATAATGAAACTATTTACATGAACACCTCCCTGAAGTGAAAATTAGGGAGTAATGTATGCATTATGACGAGTCTTGGATACTAGGCCATGTTAAGTACTCATTGAAAATTTTATCATAAAGTGGAGAAAAGGAAAAAAACCTTGCGGGGAATAAAAAACCCCTCTCCAAAAGAGAAATGATACAATGAAGAGAGACTATGTATCCCCCCATAAGATGATGATTAATTATTTGAATGTTTCTCAAATGATCCTTGTGATCTTATATTGGAAAAAATATCTTGATATTCTTGATGAAGAGCCTCTAAATTTTGATGTAAAAAGTGATATTAGAAATAATCTCTTGATGCTCTTGGTGAAGCGTCTCTCGAATCACATTTAATAGATGATGGTGGAGGATATGAACTGTCCATGCTTCTTTTCAATCATTTCATTATTTGAGTTGTAAACTTAGAATCATGGAAGAAATATAAAATAAATTTAAAATGCTCAAGGCACAATGACAAAGACAAACCCCCTTGATTATTTTGACCCCCCCTGAATTGACACTTTATATGTTTTAGTGCATGTAACAATTTCAATGTAACAAATAATGGCACTTTATAATTGAGTGTGATATTTTTTCCAATGAAATGGGCAAGTGATATCCACTTTCACAAAAGCAATACTCATTTTGAGTAGCTAATCAAAATATACAATAATCATATGTGCCTAATTTTGTACTTAGAAACTTAAAGTTTTCATGTTAAAGGGAGGTTAAAAATATGTGTGAAACAACACATTTTTCACATCGTCTTGACACTAAAGTCTCTGGAATGAAAACAAGTTTGCATTGGCTATTCACAATCAATTTTTCAACCTACCATTTGAAAGTTACAATAAAATGAAAAAAGGCTCCCCCCTTTACAACTAGACTAATATTCCTTAACCTCTATGGATCAACATATATTGTCACAAATATAATTAATTTTTAACATAAAACATAGAAAATAACATCTAATTCTAACATGTAAGATAGGGGTATGACTAAGTCATTTGCCTAGAGAGACAAGCCAAGTGGAAGAAAACCCTACTCAAAATGTTGGCCGCTTAAAAAGGAGTTTGATCGATTCAAAGGTGATCATGGGCTATTGGAGACTACTCCATGGAGGATGCAAACACTTTTTCAACTAAAAAAATCTCACCAAACACAAGAAACTCGGCTTTGACATCCTTCATTAACTTGACTGGAAAATTTGAAGAGATTACTATTCCAATAGAGCCTCCTTGCTTGCTCATAATGTTATATTATCACATGCAATGATGGTTGATGTCTATAGAACACCATGATATGGAGAAGTGATAGGAGTCCAACCTAAGGGAAATCATCAAATAAATATCTCCCTTGCCCTGATCAACAATTAAACAAGGCTTGCAACTTGGTGTGGGAGGTGTAAGAGGTCGAGTGTTGGAGTATGATGTTGGAGAGATTCTTGGAGGTGATGTTGTGTTGTATAGAGTATGGATGCCAACAATTAAAGAGTAATACCAAGTCAATGGAATGTGTGGGGAGTTTATTGCATATTGAATTTCATTGTTGCCATGCGTAGGGATGATCAGCAGGTTGATGGCTATATAGAAATATGACACGGCTTGAGCATTGTGTGGAGTAGGTTTTAAACCTTTTTTCAATGTTTTCCTTCTCAATACCACCTTGGGAGAAATACCCCTATATTGTCCAAAAAAAAAGCTATGACCTCTCAACTTCCATGCATACATTCATATCAATGCATCAACTTTCTCTATAGATGTGTTTATAAAATGGAATGAGCCTACCAAGATTTAGATGCACAGGTCAATGAGATGACGTAGTGATAGTTCATTGGATCAACCAAGCATAAAAAATTACCCTCAAATGTGCAGAGTATTGCAAGGTCTGTGCCCTTGGTCTCCTTTTTTTGTGTAGCGCAGTGCTTGGGTTTGTGGCATGGCTTAACTACTTCGCGTGGATTCATTAACTCTGGTGGTTGTATCAGGCATTAACAAGTCGATCTTTTGGTGCAACGAAAATTGTTTGTGCAATAATTTCTATCAAATCCTAGGTCACGGGCTTGAACCCCTTGCTTACGCTGGGGGATTGTTTTAAAGTGTGCACCCTTGGTCGAGCCTTGTGCTATGTAGCATGGCACTTGGGTTCATGACATGGCTTAATTGCCTCCCATGGATTCATTAACTCTGGTAGTTGTATTGGGCATTAAGAAGTCAATCTTTTAGTGCAATGGCAACCATTTTTACAGCATAGAGAACTATGCTCTACAAGATGAATCACATCCTACATAAAACAAAACCATAACCTCTACACACTTTAATGCATGCACAGTAGAAAGACCAAACTTTGAGAACATGCCCAAACATAGATCACTTTTACATGTAAATAAAATTGCATGGAACTCTAGACTAGGCTAGAAGCAAGATTATGCTAAGGGTTTTCCTAGCATGGCTCTAACACCATGTTATGATTTCTAAGATCATAAAGCAAAAAGCAAAAACTTCCACAAAATACTTGCACACAATGAACCTAATTGATATTATCAAAGAGTTGATAAAAGAGTTAATTTGAATGTACAATGTAACCTTACTTATATAGGCAAGGTGGTGAAGGTAGGAAATTTGAACATAATGATTGACTACCCATCAAATGATGTAACACTTTTTTTTGATTAATGATAAATAGGTTTTGAAGAGTACCTGAAACCCTCTATAAAAAGGAATAGTGGTATAAAAGATGAAACAATGGACTGCCCACCCAACACACCAAAAAAAAGCTGATTACCAGAACATCAGTAGACCATCAGCGAAAACAACAACAAATAACAAAAAATAGCAAAGTAAAACAAATGGCCATTAGAGAAGTTCTTTGAGAATCTTTGCCACTTCCATATCCTTAGACGCCAACCTATCGTGCATCTCCATGATATCATCAACATCCTGCCCAGGGACCATTTTGCACTTCTTAGTTTTACTTCGAGTACACACACTCAGTTCAGTACCCAGATTTGTGGTATGCATTTCCATGACACCACTCTCCCCCTATCTGTTCTCACATTCTCTTTGAACAGTCCTCTGCCCGTCCATTATTTTTCCTTCTAGTTGAGGAAGACCATACCTTCTGTCGATGCCTCCAACTTCTCCTTGCTAATATTAATAATCATGTCCATGTCCTTATGGAGCTGCCTATCATGCTTTTCCAGCAATGCCAGCCTTGGCCCATAATCTTTCTTCAGATTAGCCAGCTCGCCCACCACACAACCGACACTCGAATTGAATGACTTGGCCAACCCGAAGATGGAGTCCTCCTCTTTAAGACTACACAAAGTGGAAATATTGCAACAAGAAATAGTGTCATGCTTATTGTGGAGGTCTTGCATCTCTTGAACCAACCACATCAGTAAATTAATAGAAATATTAGCCCCTTCTTTCACCATACCAGACACTTGCAAAAAATCCATAGCCCTCCAAAATAATCCCTTTCCCTATTGCGAGCCAGCAGGAGGATCCTCATCTTGAGACACATCGGCGATAAACTTGGCCTTTCCCTTGTCCTTGGATGTAGACACCTGAGCAAACTCAACCAGATTGACCATAGAATTCACCTTACCAATAGGAGGGGACCCACCATCACCATCAAAATTTGGGTTTGAGTTCCCTAGATTTCCCTTCCCATCACCCTAGAAATCCTCCACCACCTCCTAAAATTTATCCTCCACATCCTTAGACAACCCTTGGCCTTCTTACCACTACACAACCCCTCCTCTACACCCTCCATGAAAGCCTCCTTGAGTTTGTGTTTAACATGCGAGAGGGAAGATTTTGCCTTGGAAGTTGAGGATTTCTTCCCTCCAGACGAGGGTGTATAATCAAGGTTAGTGTCATATCCATTGGACCAACCCTCTGATTCCTCCTCAATTTCCATTCCCTCACTCTCTAGAATCTCCTCAATCTAACATTTCCCACTCCCCCTCCTCTTCTTTTTCAAAATAGGGGACCGAGGAGCTTCAACTATGTAGTTAGCTTTAATAAAATCTACAATAAGCAACATCAAATCCTCATGCAGAAAATGGTTTCTAGGGTTCTTCCTAAAACTCAATATTCCTTCCTCCAAAGACATCAAAAGGTAAAACAGGAAGGACACAAGCTTAGCATGTTGAAAGTGATTCAACAACATGAAATGATGACCATGCAAAGCTGTGTATTTTCTGTCAAGGGTAAAGTACCTCATCAACGCCACTGCCACATCCTACCATATAGGTTTAATCTTGGTCCTATCATACCCACCACAGTCTAATCTAACCATTTTAGCCCATTCTTTGTCCCAGATAAATATTTTCCTAGCCAATTGTGAGAGGTTCTTGTCCATGTGGAATTTCCTAGCTTTCACCGACATACCCGTCACTTCCATAATGAAATCTTCATTGATTATGGTATCCCTTCCAAACATGTTGAGCACCTGGCCATGCCAAGCATCAATGAACTCTTTGGAAACAGTAGCCTTAAATCCATGCAGCCTTTCCACGAAAGGGGTCATGCCACCCCTCTGTAGAATAGCCCAAACACCAACATTAGCTTTGTTGTCTTCATAAGAAAGAGGTTTCGTTCTACACCTATCCCCACCCATCATCGAAAGCTTTGCACTTGCAGAGAGAAACCACACACAAAGAAAAAAAATGAGGCGAGAGGGAGATGAACACCTAGAAAGCATGTGCATCTATCAGGGATGGTACCAAGAAAAGTTATGAACAAGAGGCTCATACAACTCAGATTTGAATGTCCACAAATTCTAATAAGCATCATCTGTGTGATGAGTCTAATCAACTGAAAAAATCCATAATGCCCACTCATTCCAAAAGCCAAGGAGGTGGCCAACACCAACGTGCTAAGATATGTCATTATGAATTAGAGTGTTTAATTCAATAGGGAGGATGTCAATCACTTCCCAAAACCTTGTCGACGTCACCCCAAAGTTTGCCAACCAATCAACCACAAAATTTGCCTCTCTATAAGCATGAGAAATATAAATCTCATCAAATTCACAAATTAGAGCAAGGGCGTCCAATATGAAATTTTGAATAGTCCAAGAGGGGGGGACCCTTTCCTTAGACAATTAACAATATTTAGGGAATCCCCTTAGATCCAGAGCTTAGAGATCCCTTTGTCTCTAGCCAGCTTAATGCTATGATAGGTTGCAACAACTTCAGCAAAAATGATGTAACAATTGTTAACTCACATGAAAATTGTTCTTGTGAGTGGCAAGTGACCATACAAGAGGTGTCTCAAAAAGTGAGGACACTTTTCTCAACCACATGAGGTGAGAAAAAACTCTAGAAGACCTAAGAAAACTTAAGAAAATGTGAATAGGCCAAACTAGAAAGTGACGACAACTTAACTAGTTATCTAATGACACTATTTACACTAATAGTCTGTTCACCTTCTATCCTTTCAAACTCACTACCCAAAACATGAATAGTAATTTCCCTAGCCATTTTTTCAAGTAAATGTAATCATGGCCATCAATAGGACAA
The DNA here is from genome assembly GCA_007258455.2 of Sequoia sempervirens. NCBI lineage: Eukaryota > Viridiplantae > Streptophyta > Pinopsida > Cupressales > Cupressaceae > Sequoia > Sequoia sempervirens. The sequence goes on along the minus strand of VDFB02285735.1, from coordinate 159,375 downwards.
GGTATTGAACTTTCCAAGTGTATACACCTAAAATTGACTACTTGTATTAGGTTAATGTTACCTTGGCATTTCATCTAAATCCCCTCCTATTTGCATTAATGTAAGGAAGAGGATTCACTACTCATGAGTTCT